>OZ007596.1:131204518-131382018 GCA_963931845.1 Maratus michaelseni | reverse complement strand
AATAAAAAAATTCAAAACTGACCCAAGACAGAAAAAGGTACACGCGAGACAAAACCAACAACAAAAAAAAAAAAAAAAAAAAAAAAAAAATCGTATTTTAACTACATTAGGGAATGACGTTATCCACTTCTGGAAAAATAGGCGACAAAGGAAAATAAATTCAAAACTGATCCAAATAAAAAAATTCAAAACTGACCCAAGACAGAAAAAGGTACACGCGAGACAAAACCAACAACAAAAAAAAAAAAAAAAAAAAAAAAAAAAAAAAAAAAAAATCGTATTTTAACTACATTAGGGAATGACGTTATCCACTTCTGGAAAAATAGGCGACAAAGGAAAATAAATTCAAAACTGATCCAAATAAAAAAATTCAAAACTGACCCAAGACAGAAAAAGGTACACGCGAGACAAAACCAACAACAACAACAAAGAAAAAAATCGTATTTTAACTATACATTAGAGAATGACATGGGAAATACTACTGTTTCGATCGACTGATGGTGTCTTTTTCTTCTAAACATTTGAATGTGAATTTGGCTTTTTAATGATAAATGTAAAATAAACCCAAGCGGAGACGTCCCAGTTTACCTTTTGAATGCTATGTTGTTCTTTCTTTATAATTATTGTTGAGCACGATAAAATGCGACATTTCATTTTTGTGACAACACTGATTAGGGAAAAACGTTTCATTTCACTTATGAAAATAACCCCGATTTAATTTTTAATCAACTGCAATTTTTATGAGAAAACATCTTTTAACGAAATTTGAGTGTATTATAGTACACTCTGACCTAAATGTTAGAAGCCAGTTCAAAAACCTTTCGAATGATGCCTCATTCATTGTTGTCCGTTTTGTAAATGCATAGAAAAAGGATGTTGACAACAGAAATAATATATATGATTACGGTTAAGTAACCATTTTCTAAAAAAACGGTCGAACGACTAGATAGTTTGCTACGGATTTTTAACAATGTAAGAACAAAAGTCTAGCGGGGGTTTTCTTGTACACTGTTAAAAATCTGCAGCAAACTGTACAGTCATTCCACCGTTTTTTTTTTTTTTTTTTTTTTTTTTTTTTTTTTTTTTTATAAATAACAGTTATTTAATCGTAATTTTAAACAATCCTAACCAATGAGAACGCTTCATAATACGGTCAAGTAACTGTTATTTACGACAAAAATTGAATGACTGGAGAGTTTTTACCAGTGTACTTTAGAATCAGTCATTAATTTAATAAAATTTTTATCCGAAAATTTAATCCATTTAAAGGTTATGTACTGTAAAAAAAAAAAAAAAACCTTCCGGTCTGCACTGGGAGGAAAAGGTAGCTTTCCTATATATTCATTTTATAATTTTAGCTAATGTTACTCGAAAGCAGCAAGCTAAAATGCAAAGAATCTGATTACAGAAGATTCGTTATCATTGAATTTAAATAAGAAATTTAACAAATTAGTCAACTACAGACAAGTTGGCTTCATTTATGGAGACTTATTTTTGGTCATCAAATTTGGGCATTATTTCACCAAGTGTCGCCAAGTTTTGCGAGAATTTGACGCTAACAGATATGAATATGGTTTTATGCGTATGATTGAGAAAATGATTACAACAATGAAAGATAATAATTTGCGAGAAATCCCGTTCATTAAAACTCATAAATTAATCTCTGATTTGTTTTAATCTACTGTCATGGTTCAAAATGTCAGCCACCCCAGAAATTCAAACTGCTATTTAGCCATTTTTTAAGATAGAGGCAAAACAAAAAATGCTCCGGAATCCTTGTAGCAAAGCCTAATACTTAAGCAAAAAATAAATTTGAATTTCGATTTTTTTCGTATATTTTTTTTAGTTTTAAATCTTTTAGTGGCTGCCATTTTGAAACAAGATGGCGGGCAAACTGGCCAACGAACTCTTTCTAGAAATGGGTGAGTTTAATACACACGCTTACTTTCATCCAAAACAGTTTATAAATACGAGTTCTATCGTATGACATTAATATCAGATATATAAATATGTATATGAACATTTGGACGGAGGGTGATTTTGGGGGTCTGGGGTCATGATCGGTGGAAATATACGGAAATTTTCCGGAATTGCTTTCCTCCGATATTTTTAAAAATATGTATAGCAAAACCAGGTCCATTTGTCATTTTATAGCACCACTGTCTTTTTGATGAATTAAAGTTTTTTAAATTCCCATAGAAAGGCATAATAGTTATATGTCGATGCATAGCATGACAGAAAAAGAAAAATTTTTAACGTGTTAAGTCTATTATTTCTGATAGTTGGACATGTCATATTTAATTTATTCTAACAAAAATAAATAATTTTTATTTCTATAGTAATTATCAAATTAAAATTTTTACATGGTAGAAGAAATGTCGTACGTGCCATCTCGGGCACATGTGCTAATCGTTCGCCACCCCACTCTAGGGTTTTATTATTATTTATTGTACTTACAATGATTTTTTTTTTAGATTTTTAATCTGTTTGTCAAACTTGTGGTAAGGGGGAAATTAACGCGCGTGTAATTGGGGTCTGGATACAGGACACGGGCTATCAGAGTACATATTGCTGGGGAGATTCTGTTACACGTGGGGAAGTTACGTAAAACACACTAAATCTTCCTCAACATAGCGGATTTTCTATTAATTTTTCGTGAATCAGTTAGCGTACTAAACATAATTAAGGGTGATCGTATTGGATCTGGGTCTCGTCGGGACTAAGTTAGTAAAAACAATAGAATTAATACATAAACTATCTAACTTAATCCTGAATGAAATTAAGTTTGAGCTGTGATTACTTAGAAGAAACGACGAGAATCCTTTAAAATCTCGGTACACTAGCATCCACGTTAATTTTACTAAAAGTATTTAAATAAAGTCAAAGTGGTATTTGTAAACTGAAAGGTAAAAAGGTAGCAAAATAACTAGTAATAACCACTTAAATAAAAAAAAACATAAATTAAAATTACAAAATTAAGAATTTATTGTGAAACATAAGAGAATGAACAATTACAAAAAGAAGAGAGAAGAAAAATACTTACAAAAGAAATTTAAAATAATTAAGTTTAAACTTAAACTGGTCATAAGAAGACCAACTTATTTCTATAGGGCTTATAGCTGACCAGTATTTAACATCATTTAAATTATTCATAAATTTAAAAGTACAATATATTATATAAAATTTAATTCTACTCACGGTGGCGTAAACGGTGTTATATAAAATATGAAATTGAAATATAACTATTTGCCACAGTATAATTTTTAGATTCATACCTCATATTTATTCGAGTGGCCGTGCGAAGTAGTACCTTTTGCACTTCTATCGGGGGAAGTCTGTCTTTGAGCACTAGATTCACAAAAGTCTCTCAAACTTGGAATAAACGATTTAATAGTTCATGTTGAAATAGGATGAGAGTCTGTTTTGCAAACAATCTTGCATTCCATACATCTTGGCAGCAATTAATGCTAAACCAGATAATAACTAAGGGTTGTTCCAATCAGGTTATCTTCTGAACATTCTGGGAGGTATGTCAACGTGAGAATCTCTTCGGTAGATTTTCGGATAAAGTCTAATGATTTCAACATCTTGAAAATTCATTAAATTTCTCCAGCTGTCAGTCAATGACTTCGAATGGAGATTCCAAGTAAATTGCTTTCTGCTTCGTCAAGATTGGAACGAAACTGGTTAAACATTCCTTTTCGCTGAATCTGCATGTCAGAATTCCATCTATATTTCATACGTCTTCAAATAGCTCTTAGCATATCTTTGATTATTAAATATTCTTCAGTCATACCTTTTGGAACTTCAAAACGTACTTGAAATCATCTTCAAATTAAACTTAATGAAGTTTTCCTTCTAACTGCTAACGAATTCTTGAGAGCATCTCCTCATGGGACTGATTGAAAAAACTACTTTCAAAACTTATCTCAACTGCGTTGTATATACTTTTAGTTGAACTTAACTAGAGAGCATCTTTGAATGTAACTGAATGTAACTGATTGAAGACTGCTAGTAAAACTAATTGAAAACTGCCGGAGATTTCGAGAGAAAACTTATTTTCCCTCTCTTCGTTTCCCTGATCGGGACAGTCTCGTTGCGTATCTCATAATCTCTGAGATCTTCTGGTTGGTTGGGCTTCATGTTTGTCTCATTTCTATTCCTCACATTTCTTTCCAGTGGTGTTTTTTGTTTTAGCGAGAAAGTATGCAAATTTCGTCCGGAGCCATCTTGAACTCTAACCTGCTTGCTTCAGCCAAAAGGTCCCATCTTCGAATCCTGGAACGGACATTTTTCGTCCAGTTGGAAAATTACAACTCATATTATTTCTTTACCAATTTGAATAAATGTGTTAAAATTAATCTAGTCGTATTTTTTCCTTTGTATTTGTGGCGTTATTACTTAAAACGCCACAGATGTTTTCTATTCCTATGATGGTTCTTTCTTAATTTGTTGTTGTTCTTTCTTTGCTGATTGGCAAAATTAATTAACAATTTAATATTAATAGAACTAAATAACAGGATATTATTGTTCATTAAATTAGGATAAAATGAGTATGAATTTTGTGGCTGTGTGATAATTATAGAATAAAATATAAAAATAACGTTATTAGAAATATAGTTCTTATGATTTTATTTATTAAAGTCTATATATTGTTCATAGAATCGCTATAAGCGAATGCTCAAACGTTCATGCTTCCAGCACAGGTTATTAAATATTTGTTCTTTTAATTTTAAAATGGAAAAATTAAAAATTAAAAACAGGGAAATTATAAACTATTTTCACATCATCTTGCAACTGATTCTGCAAAAAAAATCACCATGGTAATGCGTCAGAATTTAAGTGATAAATATTGCGACGATGTATTCTTGCATTGGAAGCTTAGAGGTAACCTTTTGAAATTGGTGGTTCAGTTTTGGGCACATTGGTGGCTACGGTCATCTTTTGCGCAGGAAATCTAAACAGCCTAGGACCTACGTTTAAAGTAAAATCCAACCAACTATAAATATCCATGCCTGAGTCGGTATTTAAACCCAGCACTTTTTGTCCAGTGGCCAGCGCTCTAACCACTACACAAGCAGGTGGACATAAACATTTATGAAAACAAACCTGATGAACTTGTATGCTTGTTTATATACAGGGTGTTTCACAAAGAACCCCTATCTTTAAAAATCAATAACTCGGAAACGGTGATGGATATAAACATGAAACCAGTGGTATGTTTTTTAAAAAACTCGTAAGAATCTTATATGTAAATCTCAAAATTTAGTTAAAAATAGCACCGATAGATGGCGCTGAGAGCGTTAAGAATCCTTCTAAAGAGAGTTCAGAAGCATAGAAAAACTAACCGTCGAACACTTCGCCATTGAAATCTGATCCCTATTTTCGTATAGTGAAAATATTTCGCATCGGCCACGTCACCTGTCTGTTGAATTTTTTTGAAAAGCTTACGAATTTTTTTCCCATCTGGGCCTTTTGCGACTTGAAATCGCGTTTGAAAACTTCTCCTTGTGGCAGTAGGACTCTGATTTAATCGGTGGTACTCCAACACAATAAACACACGTTCTTCCACGGTATACACCACTTTCGCAATTATTTTCACTATACGCTAATAGCGGCCAGATTACAATGACGAAATCTTCGACGAGTCTTTCTATGCTTCTGAACTCTCTTTAGAAGGATTCTTGGTCCTTTGTGAAACACCCTGTATATAAACATTTTATTTATATACATTATAGTTTTTTGTGTGCAATTTACTTCTGTTTGTATATAAAAATAGATGAATGGCTTTTTTATACTAAATAAACTGTATAAAATAGAAAAAATTCTTGTGCATATGAAACCAGGGAATAGGTTATAGGTATCCAGAAAATATGCATGAAAAACGTTCTTTTTTCGCGAAGGCCATCATTTACTTTATTATCAGCAAACTATCGCCAAACTACCAGGGAAATACATGAGTAAAGACCAGCATCATATGTACAAACCCTGCAGCCACACTTCAATGGCAACAGCTTCATATTTAGCGAAGTAAGAATTACACATGAGAAAAATCACCTGACGCTTCCTGTGTGCGTTTATGTTCAACAAGTACTGAAAGGACTTTGGAAAGCTGCTAGGAGAGGAGTAGGAGAGAATTGAAATGACTCTACTAAGAAATAGTTTAGTATCATGGCAATTATAAGCCAGAGCAGGACTATCCAATAGAGTCAAAACATCGCAAGAAATATGGAAATTATGCCTAAAAATGAACTATGAGAACCATTTCCAAAATGTGTGTACGACTTTCTGTGTTACATTGCCTTACGTATTCTGAGATATTTAATCTCTGAGATTATTTTTTCTTGGACCAATTTTTTCGTGTTCCGAAAAAAATTACAAAAATAAATAAAATCTTTTGTATTTCTATGAAACAACCGCGCCTTTCAAAAAATTAAAGTATAATATTATGATTTAATGCCTTTCAGTAGCAAATATATGCGGTGCTGAAATTATATATACGTATATATTCATTTTAATTATATATATATATATATATATATATATATACAGTATTGGCCAAATTGTGAGTACCATTCGACAAAATTTCCCAAAACCTTGTTTCTAAGACGATTATATTAAAATAAATCATCCTAGTAGAGCAATAAGCTATTAAAGGATTACGCTGAGTATTGACATCAATATAAATTAGATATTTCGCGATTGTTTTCTTTTTATTTTATATAGGAGAGTGGCAACACTAATCATTACAAAATACAGAAATTTTGTTCTGTTTACATTGTTTGTTTGCCTGTTATAAGCCAAATAATATCACATCTAATTATTAATTCTAGTGTTTTAAATGTTTCTCTAATCTTTTTTGTATTAAATGCAGGTTTTTACCTGAGAAATAACATTGTATAAGAAATTTTTATAGCAGTAATTAAAATGGGTGCCAGAAAAAACATTTCTCCAAGAAAACATGGACAGATTCAGTTTCTTTTGCAAAATTCTAACTTGGCCCAATCTAAAATTGCCAATAGACTTTCTGTGTATGGAAACACTGTATAAATGATAATGAAAAACATCAATTTGAATGTAAATGGAACACCAAAGAGAGTTGGACGATATATAAGAAAACGGATTTCTTCACAAAATGGGCTAACCAGGGCATTGCTTTGAGCACAACAACCATCCGCAGAAGACTTTTTGAGGCTGGCTACAAGGCCTATCGTCCAAGGAAGAAATCGAAGCTGACTGAAGCCATGAGAAGGTAACGACTGACATGGGCCAAGTCGTTTAAAAACTGGGTTTACCAAGGTTCTTTTAATTATAAATTTTACAGAATGTTTACATGAGATAATAAGAAGATATTTACCCTCTACCAGTCATAAACTGTTCAGTTTTTAAACGATTTGATGCACGTCAGTCTTTGCCTTCTCATGGCTTAAGTCAACTTTGGTTTCGTCCTTGGACGATAGGCCCTGTAGCCAGCCTCAAAAAGTCTTCAGCGGATGGTTGTTGTGCTCAAAGCAATGCCCTGGTTACCCGGTACAGCTTTCAACTGTCTTGAAGATCTTTTTTTGCTATTTCTGCTCAAACTCAATAAAACTCTATCATCATGTTGTGAATAAATCAGTTTTCTTCTATATCGTCCAACGCTGTGCATTATTCCATTTCCAATCAATTTGATGTTTTCCATTATCCTTTATACATCCTTTTGAGACGCATAAAGTCTATTGGCAATTTCAGCTTGGGTCAAGTTAGAATTTTGCAAAAGAAACTGCTTCTGCCCGCGTTTTCTTGGAGATATGTTTTTTCTGGCACCCGATTTAATTACTGCTATAGAAAAGTCTTTAAACAATGTTATTTCTCAGTTAAAAATCTGCATTTAATACCAAAAGATTAGAGAAACATTCAAAACCCTAAAATTAATAATTAGAAGTGATATTATTTGCTTTGTAACATGCAAGCAAACAATGTAAACAGAACAAATTTTCTGGATTTTGTAATGATTAGTGTTGCCAGACACCAACGAAATAATAAACAACACTATCACGAAATATCTCATTTATACTGGACTCAATATTCTAAGTAATCCTTTGAATAGCTTAGTACACTACTAGGATGATTTATTTTTAAAAAATCATCTTAGAAACAAGATTTTGGGAACGTTTTTCGAATGTCGACTAATAATCCGGCCAATACTGTATATCTGTGTGTGAGAGAGATAGAGAGAACGGTGAAAGGAAATGAGATCTGCTAAAATCTGGTCAAGCGATGATGCTGTGCATGTAGTAAAATACTGACCGTAAGATGGGAATTATCAACATGGCCATTATGGAATTAGCAGCCAGACGAGATCTTATGAGCAATACCGACGATAATACATAGTTCCCGTGATGTGTACAATCAGCGGTCGTAAAGGCTAACCGAGTTGTTCTACGAAAAAAAAACATGAAGATGGAATCCACGGAATTTTCATCACCAAGAGAGAAGTCAAAATTGTCATCACAACATTTGATTATACGAAACACAAGTCCACAGGTCCAATAGAAGAATATTTACCTACTAATTATTAACTTCAGATAATCTTAAATTTATGTATTCATACGTCAACATAAAAAATAATAAGTGAAAAACATCAAGAACAAGCAAAATAAGCTTCTAACAGTTCATCGATAAAAATTCCACAACTCGCTGATGCCACTCGGAATCTGTTGACAGACAGAAGCATGAAAAAAGTGGTATATTTGCTAATATAGAAGTTTATATTGGTCATTGCGTAGCAGTACAAGATTCTAAATAGCGCATGGCGACAAGAGCTCTGAACCAATTAAAAAGCACGCCGGATATTTTTACTGGTGTATGGAAAAACTGATGGCATATGGCACTGCTTTTGGCAGAGCCCCCCCCCCCCCCCAATCGTGTCCCGTTTCGAATTAAAAATAGGAAGATGGAATCCACGGAATTTTCATCACCAAGAGAGAAGTCAAAATTGTCATCACAACATTTGATTATACGAAACACAAGTCCACAGGTCCAATAGAAGAATATTTACCTACTAATTATTAACTTCAGATAAACTTAAATTTATGTATTCATACGTCAACATAAAAAATAATAAGTGAAAAACATCAAGAACAAGCAAAATAAGCTTCTAACAGTTCATCGATAAAAATTCCACAACTCGCTGATGCCACTCGGAATCTGTTGACAGACAGAAGCATGAAAAAAGTGGTATATTTGCTAATATAGAAGTTTATATTGGTCATTGCGTAGCAGTACAAGATTCTAAATAGCGCATGGCGACAAGAGCTCTGAACCAATTAAAAAGCACGCCGGATATTTTTACTGGTGTATGGAAAAACTGATGGCATATGGCACTGCTTTTGGCGGAACCCCCCCCCCCCCAATCGTGTCCCGTTTCGAATTAAAAATAGGCTTAGAGATTAAATATAATACTCTAAAATAAATGAATTTTGATAAGGGAAAGTTAAGTTATTAGGCGTACCATTAATTGGAATTCGAGATATGGAAAGGAATGAAAAAATATTTTAAGGTGGAATTAAGTAATTAAGTAATTAAGAATTAAGTAAATTAACTGGGGATCCTTATTCGTGGTCCCGGGTTGGCGAGAAGCTCCTCCTATTGCACAAGCGATAACCGCGGCAGAAGAGCTAGTCGTTTCCTCCTACCCTTGGACTCGATATTTGGACACGATATTCGGGAAAGCAAGGGTCGTCGGGGGAACTCGGCATTATGGCCTAGGACTCGGCTCCTCTTATGGGGTTCCGGCGACGAAGCCGTCGGGAGTCTTCTTGCGACTCATCAGGTGTCTTTGTGGAGGTCTTTTCTGGTTATGGAAACTTCCGCGTATCGTAATGACCTCTGTCTCACTTTTTTGGGTCCAATTCGCGGTGATGCGCAGGTGGTGGTGCCCCGACCAGTAACAGCGCATACGGGAGGCCTCTCACGGTCGTGCGCGTTATATGTCCCTCAGGACATGCAGGACATGGGTGCGACGGTTGACGCGCCTGACGGGTGCCAATCTGGCACCAGGCGCCAGGCACCCAGTCTCCATTGCCAGGCGCAGCCTAGTTTTACCATATTATATTAAAGTGAATTACATATTTAACTAGAGCTTTTATTTTCAAATAAATATGCTCATTCGAATCTTTGCTACAATCCATGGCCCGTTTCGTCAATATCTAAATAAATTCGGCAAGGCATCGTCACCTAGATGCACTTATGGGAGAAGAGGTACCTCCTTACATTATATCCTAGATTGTACCCTGATTGCTTACCGTCACATTAGAAAGCCATCACAAATGAATATGTCGGCCTGGTTTGCCTACGTCCTGGAACATCCAAAACTGCTTCAAAATAGAACAGACTGTATGTTTCAGCTAGAACGCAATCAATACCTATTCATGCTGCCTCCATTGGACTTAGTGAAGGTTGAGGATGAAGTGGACATCTAATATGCATAAGGAACTTTACATACTACATAAACTCTAACCTTAACAATTTAGTTATTCTTAATGGCATCATACAGTGTTATTTAGTATTTTTAGTATAATTTATAATTGTTTACTCTAGTATATTATTATTCGTTCATTATTGTTGATTTAGTATTTACTTCTATTCATTATTATTATTTACTTCAGCATCTTACAGTATTATTATATGGTAGTATTATTTCTCAGTATCACATAGTACTATTTAGTACTGCTTAGTAGATTGGTAAATTGTATTTTCATAATTTGTATTTTTGGAATCTTGTATTTACAGAATTTGTATTTCAGAATTACATAGTGTAACTATTGCTCAATATCAAAAAAGTATAATTTAGTAATGCTCAGTATAATTAGGTAAACAAACCTACTGAGCGGGGCTAGTTGAGCTTAAGACAAAATGTGAGCCACCCCACCCGGTTTGACCTTGACCTTATAAAATTTATGCGATTCTAATTTAAATAAAATGAACTAAAATGTTTAGCAATAGCTGGAGTTCTTTCATCGCCTATTTCGTACTATTATTCAACAAACTTTAAATTTTCTTTAAAGCTTTCTATTTGACTAAATAATTTATAAAATTCTCTGACATTTATTCTCCAAGACACTATGTTAGATAAAAAGTTTCTAAAGTTTAATCACAAAATATCATCGCTAATGTTAGCAACTTTTTATCTAATACTTTAGCATACATAATACAGAAACATTTCCAAGAAACTGTTTGTTTATGTTGTCCTTAATTTAATATATATTCTAGCCATTGGCGCTTATGAAAACATTTTTCTTCATATACACAGATGTTACGTAACGAAATTTCTGCGAACAATTACTAAAGATTCAACTCAATTTATCAACTACTTCCAAGAAAATGGTGGAGAGAGCTTTGGGAGACTCTGAGTCACTAAGCCACGTATTGTTGTAAAAATTTTCTTATCTAAGTAAATGTTTTCTCAATCATTAAGCTTTTAACTTTCTTATGTATTTAGCACATTTTTGGATTAACTCTTTAATGCAATTAAATTAAGAAATTAATTATATGTATGAAGTTCAGTATGAAATTGAATCTCTTATTGTATAGTCTCTTAGCTACTTAGATGGAAAATAAAATGCAGCATATAAATAATAGGTTAGCGTTTATATTCTATTATAGGTTAATTCAAAATTTAAGAAAAATAAAAATTTATTTTATCACAATTATTAAATTATTTTTCAAGAATCTTAAATTTATTTTTAAAAGAAGAAAAAAATGAAGAATTTGGCACATTAATTTATTAAGTTCTTTGATATTTTCCCTGCAAGAAACTGTACGAAAATAGAATCTTATACAGTTTTCTAGGAACAATGCAGAAAATATTATTCCTAATACTGCTAGCTTTTTATCTAATATATTAGCATATGTAACACAGAAATATCTCCAAGAGACTATTTGTTTATCTTGTTTTTAATGAAATATAAGTTATAACGAATGGCACTTATAGAAAAATTTTCTTTCACATTACACAGATGCCATGCAGCGAAATTTCTGCGAAGCTTTAACTGTAAATTCCTCTCAGATTCATCAGCTGCCTGAAGGAAAGTGGTGTATAGATTAGGAAGGATTCTAAGTCACTAAGCTACTTATTTTTGTGAAATTTATCTTATCTAGTAAATGTTTGAGCAGTCGTTAAGGTTTTGCAGCTAACCTGTTAATGCATTCGGCAAATGTTTGAATCAACATTTAAATTTAAATTAATTACAAAATAATTATAGTTACGAATTTATACATCGAAACTAATCCATTATATATCTATTTAGATGTAAAATAGAGTTCAATACACACACACACACACACACACACACATATATATATATATATATATATATAATGCAAAGCAGATTTTTTTTTTAAGACTGATTTTGGCTGATCTGAGCATGCACAATGAGTATTTTAGGTTATTTTTCTGTCGCTAAACGGAGTGGAAACCACTTTTGAACAAGTTCAATTTCAGAGTAATGTTAAACGAACTCGGGATTGCCGCGCGGTCTAAGGCGCCAGAAAGAGGAACTTTGATTTTATAAATGGAGTATGTGTTCGAAACCCGCTCCTATAAGATTTTTCTCAGATATTTTTAGTGTTCCGATAATTTAGTTCAATAATGTAAATTATAATTTATTTCAGGAGGTAAAGTTATAGAAGTTTTTTCTTCATTATGATTAAGTAAAATTTACCCCCCATAATTTTTTTATTAATGATTTTGTACTAAAAATTTATTAATTAAAAACTGTGGTATGTATCTATCGATTAAATATGTTAAACTTATCTACAATTTTTGCTACATTTTTTATTACAATTTTCTCGATAAGACATGTATACTAAGAGAAAAGCGTGATTATTTAAGGTAAGGGAGAAAAAAAAACAGACTGAAGGAAATATATTTATATAAAAAACTGTGGTACATTCTATTGGTATTGTAATACAGTTAAATGTTTATATTTGAGAAAATTAATAAAATATAAACTTTAAAAAAATTATCTATAAAACTTTTAAGGAAAAAAACTTACATTTGCTCATTTTTGGATCTGAAAACTGATTTCTCTGTAAAATGTTCTGTTGTCTGCATCCGTGTAAATGCAGTTAATATGCAGTCGTTCTCCAGTCCGGTTAAGAAAGGAGAGGTTTTTATTTCTGTTAAGTATTGCTAACAAATATTTTGTAAACATATGTAACATTTTAACGAAATTGTGAACTTTTTTTTTTTCTGTGAAACCTTGAGTAGTTCACCGTCAAGATTTGACGGGTACAATCTAGTATTTTATTTATAAGTTTAGAATTATATTTTAACTATTATAGATTAACTATTATATATTAACTATTATATTTTAATTTATTCTATCATAACATTAAATTATTATTTAATTTTAATTTACATCTTAATTTAGTCTTAAAAATTAAGAGTTCGATAAAGCAATTTCTTAAGTTGTCTGATATTTTCCTTCTGAACTCGGTATCAGCTATGAAACTTGTAAGTACAATCTTCTAGGAACAACGCAAAATAACCTTTTCTCTAATCTATATTAATAAAAGAAAATTTTAGTCTGTGTGTGTACGATTCAAACATACAGACTGTTTGTGTGTTCGTTTGCGTGTTGTCGGCGTCTGGGGAAATATATAGTACCGTAGAGGTATGAAAATTTGGTTCCTGTTTGACAAAGGTGGGTCCAAATGTACACGAGGCTCAAATTTTGGATTTTTTTCTTAGATTTTGTATTCTATGTTGAACAACACGGACCGATTTTCGTATTTCCTCAATTTTCTAAGTTCAAAGGGGATTTTGACCCACTTATAACAATTCAAATTCAATCTTTTTGCACGATTACATTTTGTCCTCTTTTTAATAAAGTCTATTCAGAATTAGTACAACGATTTTTGAATTTTTGGCAGATTTTTTTTTTTTAAGAATCCATTTTTCTGAAAATGAGAAGTTCGTTTTTTATGACAATATTTATTTAATTCCTTTTTCATCCAATCTGATATTTTATACCCCTATAAAGAACAGACATTTGAGAATCAATTTAAAAAAATTAAATAACATGAAATATATTTTTTATTAATTATTAAAGAAAGTAAGGCCATCAATTTTTCCGCATAAACGCATCGACGAAAGAGGGGGGAAAAGGCGTTCAAGCGTTGGTTTTCTAAATATCTCCATTTATCGCCAAAAACCGTTACTATATCAATGAAAAAAACATCGCTGTTTATTTATTTATTTATTTATTATTTACTTATTTATTTATTTATTTTATTTTTATTATTTTCATTTTTTTGCGCGAGGAAAGAAGGTTTGAAAAAAAAAACGACTGGTTTCAGTTCAGTTATAACGCGTTTTAACTCATTTATATCAATAATTTCTGATAAATGCAAATTATATTGGCTAACAAATCAGTTAAAACCCGAATAAAATGGGGTTTTCCTAGGGCTCTAAGTTAGAACACTTTCTAACTGGAATTAATCAGTTAAAACGCGTTTTAACTGGAGCTCTCAGTTAGAACGTGTTTTCCCTAGTTAATTCGGGTTTTGACTGATTTCGGGATTTCACTGTCGAGCAGTAAATATTATATTTGTGGAATTAACAATTTTTTTTCTATACACTGTGTAAACAATTTAAATTAAAAGTTTCGGATTTATTGTTTTATATTTAAGTATATTCTATTTTGTATTAGGGCAAGTATGTATTCAAATGAACATGTTTCTTTAATACAGTCAATTTGACACGACTAATAAAACTTAAAAATCTTCGAAAATAGTTGAATTTGTTTCATCACAAAATTTGGAAGAAATATTCAGAAAACTTTAAATGTATATTTGAAAACAAAAGGTTTGACCAAATGCATTATTAAATTTTCTGATGATCCAGTATAAAATGAGACAATTATAACGTATATTCTGTTAACGAAAACAATGTTGATAATACACAAAATATCTTCTCTAATACTAAGAGCTTTTTATTCATCATATTAGTGTATATAATACAGAAATAACTTCAAGAAGTTGTTTGCTTATGTTGTCCTAAATTAAATATCTATTTTAGTCACAGGCTCTTACGAAAATATTTTTGTTTCATATACATAGATGTAAAGAAATTTCTGGAAATATTTACTGAAGATTACATTCCAATTTATCAACAAATTCAAGAAATGTTCCCTGTAGATTAATAAGGATTCAAAGTAACTAAGCCACTTATTGTTGTGAAATTTATCTTATCTAAGGAATTTTATATTCAGTCATTAAAACTGCAGTATTTATTTTCTGATATACTCCTCCAAGGCCCTCTATAAAATGAGTCGATTATAAAGTATATTTTGCTAGCAAAAATAGTTGCTATTAACAACATAATATATCTCCTCTTATACTGCCAGCTTTTTATTTATCATATTAGTGTACATAAATACAGAAATAGCTTCAAGACGCTGTTTACTTACGTTGTACTAAATTAAATATAGTCTAGCAACAGGTTCTTGCGAAAATATTCTTGCTTCATATACACGGAAATTTCTGGGATGGTTTACTAAAGATTTCATTCCTATTTATCAACAAAGTCAAAGTCACTAAGCCATTTATTGTTGTAAAATTTATTTTATCTAAGAAAGTGTTTACCCAGTCATTAAAGCTGAAAAAAAAATTATTTAACAGAAATTAATTTTATTTTCTTTATGTATTTAGCAAGTGTTTGGATCAACTTTTAAATTTAATTAAATTGAGAAAGCAATTTATCAGTAGGGAAGCTCTACGCAAAAATTATTCCGATATTGCATAGTCTTTTAGCTACTTAGATGTAAAACAAATGCAATATTTCATTACAAAATTAAAGTTAATATATTTTTATAGGTTAATTTTAAATTAAAGACATTTTTGAAATAATTTAATAATAACTTCTTCATGTATTGAGAAAAATGTTTGGATCAACTTCACAATTTTGTTAAATAAAGGAACTAATCATGGCAATAATTTATAAAACAAAAATTAAATTGCGTACTTTTTTAGCTACTTAAATGTACAATAAAAGTGATATTTTATTATTAAAAGTTATCTTTATTTTGATTTAAATTTAACGTTTAATTACTGCTATGAAAAAGCTAATTTTCGTGCTCTAACGCTCGGACAAACAGCCGTTTCGTACAAGGCGAACTCGCTCCTATTTTGCGCATTAGCGAGGAAACATTCCGCATAGCAAGCATGGTGGCAGTGACGTCACTTCAAATCATGGTTGTCACGTCACATCTGTGATCAAAATGCCACCAATCAGTGACGTCACATTGTGACTAAAATGTGAATGTCTTTAAAAACAAATAAATCGGCAAGAACACTTTAAATTATGTTATTGAATGTGAAAAAAATATTTTTTTGGCTTTTTTTTATTTTAGTTTTTATTAGATTCTCTTTCATGATACAACAATAGTACGCTAATATTTTCCTATAATGCCTATGATCAGGTTTGGTTTTATGGAAGTTGACGATTTTCTTGCGATTAAAAGCCGTAATCAAATCTGTCGCTCAGTAACTTATTATCGGATCTCATAATATAAAAAATAGTAGATGGAGCAATATTAAAAAAAAAAATCTATATGAATGTTAATTAGAGTGAAAACATTCGACTACAACAGATGAAACTCAATATTATAAGGCGAAATTATAGAACAAATTGTAAGTCTAATGCGCATAAAATTCTGCGAAAAATGTCCTAGTTTTCGGTAAATTGAAATATCACTGATGAAAATAATCTTTTAATGCATTCTTACTATGGACGCTATAAAAATATATGTGCAGTATTAAATATCTCTAACTAGTATTAATCATCGATTTTAGACCACACCTACCATAAAAGTATGGTTTTCTTCTCCATTTAAGCTAAACGGATAGATATCTTTCACTTGTTAAAAGATCGTGATAGTAATAAAATATCGGATACAGGTTTCGGATTGGCAAAGATAGTGCCGATACATACAAATGAACCTAATCACGTGCAAAACTGAGTTATTAAATGTTCATAGAGAGGATTTAGAAAGACTTTTACTTTCAAATATCAAAAACGGTTTTACACATGCATTAAAATGACACCTAAGTGCGTGCCATTTTCACAAATTTACAACATAAGTGTTAAAAAAGTTTTGTGGAGAACATAAGTTATGAAATAAATATTTAAGTTCCGGATGAAATATATATATATATATATATTACCCTGACCTTCATTAAAGAATGAAAAGCAGTGGCGTTTAGTACGGCACGTGCAGAAAATAAAACTCTAGAAAGATACTAAATTATTATACTGGGTGTCTATTAATGAATCACTAGATAAAACAGTTTCATTAAAATATAATTTTACAAAGCATGTGGAAACGATTTATATCGATTCTTTATCCCAAAGATTTTTATTATCATACTTGGGAGTAGAAGGACTTTGTTTTTTTAATGTAAAATAAAGACATGCAAAAGCAATGTACATTCTTAGATTATGGGAAGCAAATACAGTTCATTAATAACTCAGACATGAATTTCTTAAAGAGTCTCCAATAAAATAAACAATTTAAACGTTGATTTAAACAATTTCAAGAATGTAAAAAAGTGGATTAAAAAAAACGAAGTAATTACATTTCTCCAGAAATCAAGCCGCTGGAATTAATTTTGGAGGGATATTTGAAGAACAGAGAATTTATGTTGCAGGAATTGACGATTTGTTAGATGTATGTACCTATTTGTATCGATTATAGCTATTCCACCAGGATATAGTTCCAAAAATAATATTGGGTTCAGATTATAGGGTAATGAATATCTCACTAATATTTCTTTCCGCGGTAAACTCCGCATGCTCACATGAATAAACAAGAACGAAAAATCATGCGTCAAGCATAGATTATGAAACACTTTCCAACACAGCCAGAAAACTGTAACGAAACTTCACCATTTAATAAGGTGAAAGTAGATATGTAAGTAAACAATTTAAGAAACATATGACACATTGAAAAATACGAAAATTTTTGAATTACCTTCCAGTGTCAAAAAAGTAGTCGAATTATTTTGTGCCGCCCTGTATATGTTCAATAAATGTGAATATATAATATGATAAAATTTAGTTCAGTTAGAATATTCAAATTTTGCAATTTTCGCCAATCGATGGAAATGCACTCCAAATCTTTTGTACAGCCCTGTACATTATCTGAAGACTTTTGTACACACCACCTATTAAGCTAAAACACAACTTAAAACTCACTTGCAGCAATCACCAAACGTAAACGACAATGCGTAAACACAATTAAAAACTACCCTTAAGCAATTCACTCCCATAGTCTGTAATACTTACGGATTCCCGAGTTTATAAAAATACACGTACTATGAAGAAATTTAGTTGAACTTAAAAACGCAAATCAAAGTTGAAAACGCGCTTATCACACATAGACTGAAATATCGCACATGTACTGTAACCAATATCTTTTGTGTGTCCCTGTAAATAAACGCAATGCACACAAAAGAGCAATTTATAGTGCACCTCAGTAATGCATATAATTTTCATTATGTTTTAAATAGTGAAATATCACTAAATTACACTGCAAATGATTTTTGTTCATAGAACGATGTGTAACAGAATTCTTTTGTTTGACCCTGTAAATGAATAATAAATGCTTTGCACCCCATATTCTACAAAAAAAATAAGTTTTAATGCATTCCATAATTATATATCAACTAGCCGCCACTGGCGACCAGTTTGGTCTCCCTTAAATGTATGTTAAACATTGCAACACGTTACATTTATTCATAATTTAATTTTCCCTTAATCCTTCGCCAAATCGGAAGATTCTAATAGACAAATCATGAACTTTTGCGATCATGGTAGCATTTCGCATATTTTTTGGGCACAAATGTCACATACGCACGTTGGCGCGATTCCCCCCCCCCCCCCCTCCCCCGCCAATTTGGCGAAAACTTTGTTATGGAAATTGTTGTTTATTTACTTTTATTTTTTATTTTAATTCTATAAAATATTTTTGATATGTATATCAATATTTATTTACAACAAACTATCATTTATTTATTTTTATTCTTTTTTTTAATTATGAGTATTTTTGTTAGCCGGGAGCAGATGATAATTCGCCAAATATCGTTCCCATCACCGTCATTCATACTACACTTAATTTAATTTTAAATTATAAACCTGTCACTCATTTCATTTAAAATACTTAACTTTAATCTAAAATGCTTATATTACATAAATTTAAAATACTTCACACTTTTCATTTAAAAGAGAAAATAAATAAATAAATAAGAAATAATATCATAAATCAAAACATTTGATTTCAAAATCAAAGTATCATTTCTAATTTGTACACGCGATAAATAAAAGCTGTATTAGCGATTTTAAAAATGCTAAAAATCTGATTCATTAAATATTATTACATGAGTTCAATTTACGTCAAGAAAAGGTCCGAAAGTTGAGTTGTATAGCACATAATTATGGTAAACTTTGATTGTCTCACTGGTGCGAATTATTTTTTTGACGCGAGGCAGCGGTCCAAAAATTCATTCGCGGAGAACTTGCTTTGCGAATGATTACCTCCATGATTTAATATTTTAAATGTTCACGACGAATCAATCTTTTTTTTGTTTACTTTTATGAATAGAGAATTTGAACTGCGAATCTTTCGACTGAAGTTATTGCAGAATATATACATAATTGAACGCAAGTCATCTCTCAAATATTAATTTATTTTGAACGATCTTTCTTAAAATGTAACTTTTATGCAGTTTATTCGAAAAAATAATTTTGAATAAAAATGGCCGCTTGGCATATGAAAAAGCGATGCGGCATCCCGGAACTGTTGAGGACAGTCACATGACTTACAGTTTTATTATAGAGATTTCATTATGCTTTAAATGACGGAGCGTCATCAAAATGTACTCCCATTGACTGTAATGTAACGTATACTTTTGACTGTCCCTGTAAAAGAAACTATAAGTGCTACACATTTCAGTTGAAATAGAGAACATTCTATAGTAAATGACAATAACATACCAAAATTTCAGGGCAATCCGAGCATATTTACGCGAGTTAGAGCATGGACAGACGGACAGACGCAGACGGCAGACAAACCGAAGTCATAAACACTTTTCAACTAGGTTGGAAAGTGTTAAAAACCACCAAAACTCTTCAAGATCTTATCTCACAACACCTCAAAAAACTTTTTTTTCTAGGACAGATCACTTTTTAACGGACAGTCGCAGGAAATAAAATACTTCCGAAGAACTGTTTTTTGGTGAGAGTGAATTGATTAGTCCCAAATCAGTAAACCCAAATCATTTAAAAATTTACAAGCGCGGTGTGAATATCGCAAAAACAGTAACAAAATTTATTTAAAAACAACCAAAAATACACTATGTTTTATACACAATGAAAAAAAAATATATATTAAAAT
Source organism: Maratus michaelseni (assembly GCA_963931845.1). Classification (NCBI taxonomy): domain Eukaryota; kingdom Metazoa; phylum Arthropoda; class Arachnida; order Araneae; family Salticidae; genus Maratus; species Maratus michaelseni. Next base: position 131,361,580 of record OZ007596.1, on the reverse strand, counting down.
TCGACCAATTCAATTAATAAAATCAGATCGCTTTCATTTTGTTTCAACGTAATTTTTCGCGCCTCACATGGTCACATGTTGCTATTTTGCAAAAAATTAAATTACAATTCAAGAACAGCCACGCTTGATACCTACGAGATATGATGCGTATATAAATACATATAAAATTAACAACAACAACAAAAAATACGATATCCTGTGTCTAACAAATATTTATTTTACACAAGCGAAGCTTCGCCCGCTTCGCTAGTTGGTTTTCTCGAAAGAACCTATTTCCAAACGAATAAGTTTTAAGCTAAAAATTGGATGAACATAAAATTATTATCCATCACAGATCTTCCGTAATCATGTACACAGCCAATTGGCATATTTTAGATAGCGAGGTTCGTCGCGAAATTAAATGCATTGTTGTAACCAGATTTGTTTTTTATGAGGCAAACATATAATGGCATCTAAGGTGATTATTTCTTTGCCTATCATTGATAAAAACCTTGCCTTTTCCGGCTCATTATACATTACCAAGCCAGTTTTTAAAGTAAAATGTATAAGTTATCAACTAAAATGTAATTATTATCATTTATAACTTTTAATTAGGCTTGTCGCCGTAAGATTCCTTAAAACTGATCAATTAGTTCTCGAGTTTTTGAGTATTGCTTGATTGCTATTGATTATCCCAGTTTTCTCAAAACTATTTTAGATATCGGAATGCGAAACTGCAGATTGTAACGCGGCGCATTCACTACCTGCGTTTAGCGATTGTTATGCAACCAATTGTGAGTCTCTATTCCGGATACACAAAATATTTTTAAAATGTTATTTTTGATTTATCGGTCGTCCAAATAGTCGAATGGACTTAGAAATAAATGTTTTTTTTCTGAAAATCACAGACAGGCATTCTAATTTTATATAAACAGTTAAACAGTTTATTGGTTCAAGGGTATTCCCAGTTCAACTCCTTTCCCTGTCTAGGAATATTTGTATAACACATCATAGATGAGCCATGAAAAAATTGAAGTATAGCCGTAGCACAAAATATGTACTACAATAAAAAAAAAAAGAAAGAAAATTATTAAAGGGTGAGAAGAGGTCTTCATCTCACCAAGACAGAAGTCGAAATAAGGAAAGAGAAGAGAAAAATATCCCTGACGGTTCGGCCTACAGGCACAGGTAGATTTCGAAGACGCAGACCGTGGGGCGACTGTTTATTTCGAATTGCAAAAGAAATTACCTTTTTGCCATGATGCGGCAGTTGGTACCACTCAATTCGAAATCTACACGTGTTTGGAAACGGAGCCGGCGGGGATTTTTTTTCTGTAAGGGTTGGTTCTATGAAAAACTTGACAATGTAAAAGTTGTAGATAATCTTAAGAGGATTTTTAATAAATTTAAGCGGATCTCTTGTGAATTGACGAAGTTATGAATTTTTTTCTTCTTAAACCCCTATTCCCCCCCCCCCTGATGCCATTTTTAATGATATCAAAAATCTGTCATATATAAATTTTCGGACCTTTTCCCAAAAGTAATAATAACTTTAAACGCATTCGATACGTATCATAATTAAGAAGTTATGGAGTTTTTTCTGTTTTCACAAAAAGCCCCCCATCCCCCTCCCCTGGTTCAATTTTGCCCATTAACGAACTTGACCGAGATTTTATGCCCTTGATTTTATGAATCAGTTTGGAAGATATTTGTGCAGAATTATTGAAGTTATCGTGTCCTAAAAAAGTGATATAGATAGATAGGTAGGTAGGTAGATAGATAGATAAGGTTTTGAACTAGGGTGGTTTTGGCTTCTGGGAGTCATGATCGGCGTAGATCTGCAAAAATTTGTCAGAAATTCTAACATAGGGGATAATGCAATAGGTAGTATTTTTTACGAAATCTACCTAAAAGTCTATTTAAGTGACCGGTAGAATTGAACGACCAATCAAATTATAGGATAGGATAAGGAGGTGGAGCTTCGCTGACAAATTGTCAATAAATTCGAAAGTAGAGGAATTTGAATATAAAAGCTTTAAAATTAAAAATATAAATAGATAAATAATTTTAAAATGATGTAAAAGAAGGATAAAATAAGAACAAATGTTAAAACTGTTTATAAAACGTAAACATATCGCCGAAAGGCAAGGAAAAATCAAGAAAAATAGTGCAAATATACCCTTTTTATGTAAAAAAAAAAAACATTTTTTATTGCCATACATTTAAAATAAAGAATAGCCGTTAAAATACAAAAAGTTTAAGCTATAAAATGTGTAACTAGATAAACATGTATATATATTTTTTAATATTTTAATAAAAATCAATATATGTAAATATAGATAAGTTAACGGATCATTCAAAGAATATTTTTCCTAAATGTTACCGGTAATTAAAAAAACACCAGATATTTTTGCTTGTGAAATAAAATTATTTCTCGGTGAGAAACACCTCAAAAAGAAAATGAGATGACGGTTATGATAAATGATGTAAATAACAAAATTGATTTACAAAAATAACAAAAATTACCGTGTTTTGTACAATGAAGAAAGAAAAAGTTGGTATTAAAAAATCGACCAAGTCATATATTAACTTGATTCTGCTAAACCTTCATTATCGAAGGAAACCATAAATAAATTTCATTGCTTCTTTGACATTTGAAAAGGCTGCAAAAATTCAGTCATACATCATTCCCAAGTTTATTGATGTTTTCCGTTTCAAATTAGCTTTATAAACCAACTTGGATAAGACATTTTTTACTTAAAACTAGCTTTTAACTAAACCAACTTTGCCACAACACTTTTTCCCTTTTACATTTTTAAAGGTGATAAATAAATTCGGTATATTCAAATCCCTGCATTTAGTTTAAAATGTGAATTTTGCGGAACGTTTTTATGCAATGCATGAAAAATTTAAGAATAAGAATGCTTTTCTTTAAATCGATTTGGAAAGTTCTATTTATAGAAAATCGAATGTATGCAGATGGAAACGATTTTATAAAAGTGGTTTTTGAGTGGTATTTTTAAGGCTACTTATTTTCTTAAAGTGAACAATCAATTATAAAGTATGTCATTAAATGGAAATTTTCAAATTTTATTTCATTTGCTTCATTAATTAGATCTTATTGCAAAATTTTTTTATTCTTAAAGTTAGAGATAATTTTTAATTGTTGAGGAGAAATAAGTTATTTGGTGAGTATGTATTTTTTAACTATCATGCAGTATAGGGACAAATCTGTCCCAATAGACTGCCTTTTATTAGACTGAATAGAAAATGCCAAGGCTTAGAATCGGAATTAATTATTTGGATGTTAGAATTAGAAAATAATTCCTTAAAATTTTAGAATAATAATAAATATTCTACTGTAAATCGATTTGAAATCCCCCTTTTATAGAAAATCGAATGTAACCTTTTAAAAAGTAATCTATTGAAATCGAAAGTACATGTTTAAATTTATTCCGTTCCCATCGATATTACAGTGTGGATTCCGTTACAGTAAAGAATAGTGAAAAATATCTAGGAATTAGAATAAAACAAAACTAGCTGACCCCCGCCCGGCGTTGCCCGAGACCGTGATAATAAATTATAAAGAAACATCAAGTTTTTTTTTTTTTTAATATCTTTAAACGGATTTTGTATGAAGTTATATTTTTAAATGAAAAATTCGCGAAAAAATATTGATATTTAGTGATAAAAGCGCTCATTTTCTTTTTCTTTTTTTACATAGAGTCGTTTCATAGATTTAAAATAAAAAGTTATTTTTGTCCGAACTCCTTGAAATCTTTATTGGTGATAAATAAAACGGTTTTACAGCCCTTGTAAATATTTCGTGAAAAAATATTGTTATCTAGTTGTAAAAGAAATGATGTCTTCTCGCTTTTTTGTTTGTTTGTTTGTTTTCGCGTCGGCTCCTTTAACATAGCAATAAAAAAATAGTTCTCATCTTCCGAATTCTCTGACATTTCAATCGGTTATAAATATAACTGTATCCAAGCTCTCTTTTAAATTTTGTATGAAATTATCTTTTAAAATGGAAAATTTGCTAAACAATTCTGATATTTAGTGATAAAAGCGCTCATTTTCTTGTTTATGTAGGGTCGTTTCATAGTTTTAAAATAAAAATTATTTTTGTCCGAACTCTTTGAAATCTTTATTGGTGATAAATAAAACGGTTTTACAGCTCGTATAAAAATTTCGTGAAAAAATATTGTTATCTAGTTGTAAAAGAAATGTTTTCTTCTCGCTTTTTTGTTTGTTTGTTTGTTTTCGCGTCGGCTCCTTTAACATAGCTACAAAAAAATTGTTCTCATCTTCCGAACTCTCTGATATTTCAATCCGTTATAAATATATAACTGTATCCAAGCTCTCTTTAAAATTTTGCGAAAAAATATGCATATTTAGTACTGGAAACATGAGTTCTTAAAAAAAAAGAGCTTTAGCTTTCAATCTCAGAGCAAAAATATATTAGAAGGTCCATGCTTTCAATGCAATGGTGGCACCATCCATTTTCAATCCCCCTAGGCTAAACAGGTGAGGCTAATCCATCAGGTTTCACCTTTCTGGGGGAAGAAGCCTTCAAAAAACGTTGGCGCATGCGCAAAGAGACGATATTCATGTGGGAAATTTGGAATAATGCTCTTTTTGTTTTAAATATCTAGATGATTAAAGCAGAATAAACTTGACGTTATTGTGTGGGTTTGAATTGCTTACTATCGGCCGCAAATCGTTCATGTTTGCAAAAGCGAAGACGCACCATATAACAATCACACTTTTTGCTTTCAATTTAGATTATGCAAGGATATGAAGAGCCATTTCCTATTAAATGGACTACTCCATGTATCGAACTACCACCTGTTTGACTATATTTTATATTTCCAGTAGTTTTTGAGATAATATCGGTAAGTTCACCATTTTGAAGCTAGGGGTTCCCGAATGGTCTCATTGTGTAATGCATAGTCATTTATCTAAGTGCAAACACCACTGTAGCTACATCCTTTAACAAGTAAACTGGCTTGTTACTCTGTTAATTTATACTTTTTTCCACGCTGTATAGCATCCTAATTATGATTCGTTTATTGCTTCATTTGTATATGAATACATGGAGTAATTTACCTGTTAAAAAAATATAGTAAAAAAAATGTGTAACGATAATGCGTTGATATTTTACTTAGTCACAAACCAATAAATAATCTGTGTGTAACACAATTTAGTTTTAAAACAGTCTTAAAACTTAAAATGTAATTAAAGTTTAAATAGTAACGTTTAAACGTGATTTTACAAGTGATGTTTAAACACAAGAAAGAAAATGGCATATTTTAAATCTTTATTTTAAGTATTTTTCAAACACTTCACTTTGTAAGTACCTACATTACAAAAGGTACCTATCTTAAATATTTTATGATTTTAGAATCAGTGGTTGAGGCTCGGCGATAATAAGTTTTGTCAGTATCATCCATTGACATGTAAGTTTTATTATTTTTCTATTACTTGTCTCACCAATATCGCCATATAATTTTATAAACAAACATCATATTCAGCTGTTCAATATATTGAAACTTCCTTCTAAAACTTAGATAACGAATAATAATAATAATAATAATAATAATAATAATAATAATACACTACAGATCTCAGTTCACCACCGGATTTATGCAAGATTCACACAACCTTTCATAAATTCGGGGTCGATAAAACAAGTATACCACTCTCACTTGAAAACTAAATACTAGGTTTTCCGCAGAATACTGGGGTTTCGAGGAATACCACCTGACGAAGACGTATGCTTATAGAGCACCTCAGAGCCCATGGTCAAGAAAGCAGAGGTGGTTACTGCCAGCCATGATCCATAATGTACTGTAGCGCCAACAACAGAATTTAGTTTAGTAACAGAGAAAGTATCTTTTAAATACGTTGAGTAGAAGTTGTAAGTTATGTCGCTTTCCTATGATCGAAATTCAATGCATACAGTATAGTATATAGAGTGCATTGGAAAGTCCTTTTATTCTAAAATAAAACTTCAACGGATAAATCTAGAATTGTGGAACAAGTGTCTACTTATAGTAAAACCACTATACGTCATCGTAGGAGAGAGACTGTAGCGCCGCTAGTGGAGAAATTTACAAATTATTGATCCTAGCTTGAAATCTGTGAAAGATAGCGAAAAAAAAGTCAATTACATAAGTGTAGAGAGTCCTCGATTTAGTGTGAAATGACGTTATGCATATAAAAATAAATTTATCAGAAACCTTAAAATGTTATTTTTTCGATAACCAATCTCCTACTGAATTCATTACTAATCGCTTGTAAAAGTGTGCATTATAAAGCAGATGCGTATATGCTAATAAAACTATCCCATGTAAGCATCATACAATTTATTTTAATAAGAAAATCAAGTTACGTATGCTCAATGTTTCCAGCATTGGAAGCAATACATATGCACTCTCACGTCATACATTGCAACATATAGTGGACATATAGTTTAGAGGTTACTTCACTCACGCGAGCGAAAACATTCGCTCACTAATGTTAATCCTATGGCAGAAGTTTTTCAAAGAATCTCGTTTGAATTTCAATATGTTTAAATGATTTTTTTTTTTGCATTGGATAGCTGAAGTCGTTCTCTACAAAGGCCGTATTACGAAATTTTCACTTACCGTTTCGGAAAAAAAGGTATCCTCATAAGAAAAAAAAACTGCAAACAAAATGGCTTTTGTAGAGATCGACCTGAGCTGTCCAATGCAAAAAAGCATTTAAATATATGGAAATGCAAATGCGATAATTTTTTTTAATTCTCCCATAGGTTTAACATTAGCCAGCGGGTGTTTTCACGTGAGTGAAGTAGCCCCTTAAGTTAGTGTATTTATTAAAATAAATTTTACCTTGCTTACATATATTAATTTTATTAGTAAATATGCTTCTGCCTTATAATGCGACACCTCTACAGGAAATTAAACAGGAAATTAGTTATAAAAAACATTTTAGAGCTTTTAATAAGTTATATTTACATGTAAAATGTAATTTTTACGAAATCAATGACGCTCTGCCCTTTCGTAATTGACTTTTCTCGCTGTCTCTCATGAGATAGGGTCGATAACGTTAAATTTTCGCACTGAGAGTGCTGGAATCACTCTCATATGGTAGTGCATTGTCGGTATACTAGAATTAGAGGCTTTCTTTACAATTCTAGCTTTATCCGTGTAAAAGTTATTTCAGAATAAAGGAACTATGCACCCTGATTAACATATTTTCCCAACAAATGAAAGTAATCGTGACTAATCAAAAATCTTCCATAATTATTTTCCACAAAAGAAAATCGTTACAACAATATTTTGATTTCATTACAAAGATGTTTTTATCATGAATGACTTTTCTCGCATATGAAAGCATTAAACAAATTTGACGCTTACAAAATTGTAACAAACGACTAACAATTACGAAATGATCATTCCTTATGTCATTGATCAGTAAATATTCTCTATCTATACTTAAAAAAGAAAGTTTCGCTCTATGGGTGTATGTATGTGTCTGTCTGTGATGGCTAGCGAAATCTACCGCAAATAGAAGTCTGAAAATTTGGATCAGGATAGTCCAAGGTAGGTCCTGATGAACTTGCGCGCCCGCGTATGCCCAGCCCCTTCTTCTCAGAGTGCATACAAGGGAAAAACCACTTTGTCACTCACTACGGTCGAACCGTTCGGGACACGGAAAGAAAGGAAAACATATCCTTAAATTTCGTATGTTTACGTCTTAAATGCCGCAATCAGTTTGAAAAATACCGTTGTTAACCCTTTGGATTTTTTTTTTTTTCGGTGGACGTTTAGTCCCTTACAGCAACGCTCCCCAATGGCGTAATTTAAAAAGTACCGATAAACAAAAAATATGCTCTTAAAACTCAGACATTTCTATAATCGACGCGATGGTACAATTGACTTATAACAATATCAATTTTAACTCTTAAAAAAAATCGCGACTGCGGGTCTCTTTGCGCATCCCGCCGACGATATTTCTTCTATGCTAAGAGTTACCAAACGTCCGTATTTCGACACAATCTTTTTAGAGTATCTCGGCAGACCAGATTTACATCACCTACAAAAATTTCAAAACGTTCGGACGAATAGAAGTATTTAAAACTAATAATAAAATCTGAGAAATTTTCAATGAAAACGCCACAAAAAAGCAGTGTTTCGGCACGGCTTCGGCTCATGTTTTCACCAGTAAATATGCATAATTTTTAAACACATTTTAAAGAATGCTTTGATACAGTTATATATATAACCCACTGAAATTTTAGAGAGTTGGAACGATAAGAATTATTTTCTTGTTGTTATGTTAAAGGACCTGACGCGTAATAAAAAAAGGAAAAAAAACATGTTTCTTTTACAAATAGACCGATTATTTATAACCGATAAAATTTCGAAGAGCTCGGACTATAAGAACTATTTTTTTAAAACAATGAAACGACCCTATGTTAAAAAACAATAATATGTCTTCTAACGGGCACTTTTACCACTAAATATCAATATTTGTTCATGAATTTTTCAATTAAAAAATTAATTCATACAAAATCGGGTTAAATATGTAAAATTATCCAAATTCATACAAATTTGAGGTTTATTTAAGGCCTTATCAAAGCCCAGTGAGTCAGCTAGTCAGAAATAATTCATTTCAGATTATTCTATTGGTTAAAAATAAAAAAGTTATATATTTTTTAAGTACTTTTGCAAGCTTACATTCTGAGAAGAATGATTCTTAAATAATTACTATTTTCTTTACCTCAATTAAATTCAAATCCAGTAATAATAATCTTTAAATATTTAAACTTGTATTATATTTCAAAATGGAATAGAAATAAATACTTTAATGTATGCGAAGAATCGAATTTATATAAATGGAGAAACATTCAACAGACTTTTAAATCGATATAAAATATTCTATTTCAAATGAGATCAAATGTATGCATTTAAAATAACTTTTAGAAAGTTTGCAGCGCGTGGGCTTTTGTAAAAGATCTTTCAATGTATCAGATTCGCCGACGAAATAAACTTTTAAAAATATTAAGCTGCATTATGTTTTCAGTGGGATTTAATAGTAATGATGAAAGTTATACAAGAATATTTGGAAAATATACTTTATGTTTTATTAAGGCCAAATATTCAATTTTAAGTACATCGTTATTGAAAAATCACAGTGTTTTAAGTTTGTAAAAAAGATGAAATCTGTTCAAAGAAGAAAAAATATATATTGCATGTTGGGAAGGAGAGTGGGGAATAATGAGCATAAAATGCTGGGAGAAATTGATAAAATTTGCATTTTAAATTTGGTTTAAAAAAAAAAAACTTTTTTTCTTGAAATAAGTACTTATTTAAAAAATATGTAACTGATTTATAAACGGAAAATTTATAGAACAGCATTTTAAAAAGTCGTGATATTTCATAAATACTTTTAAATAAGAAAAATGTACATTCGTTTTATTTTGAACTGAAAAGGCTAAATACTCAATTTTAAGCGCATTGGTCATGAAAAACTGAATAAACACTAGTTTGAAAAAAAAAAAACAGGAGGATTTTTTTTTTGTCAAAAGAACAAATTAAAAGAAATTGTATACTGTTAAAAAGTGGCAGTATTGCTAAAAGTTAATTTGAGTAAATAGTAAAATTTGCTAATCAGTTTGCCTTTAAAAATATATTCAATGCTTGTTAGAAAATTTATAACTGGTATAAACTATAAAAAAATAAAGGATATAATTTTTTAAAAGTGTTATTACATTCTTTCATTTTTGATAAAACAATATAAAAATAAAAATTCTCTTTTCTCCTGATATATCTGTCTCAATTATATTCAGTGCGAGTAAATATAATCCTTAAATATTTTCCCTGAATTGTGTGATTTGAAGGATCAAATTCATAACAAGTGGGTAAGTGTGATCGAAGATCGCTCAAAGGGTTTCGTTTAATATTCCTTTCAAAACACTTTATCCTTTCTTTAATAAATTCAAACAAATTTCATTTAGCAACAACAACAAAAAAAGTCATGTTTTTTATAAAGTAAAAATTTATCGGTCTATTTTTTCCTTTTTTTCGAATATCTAAACCAGCCGGATAGCGGTCCAAGCCCGCTATTATATTCTGTCATAATAATATCCGTCATACGGACTAAATGCAATATTTAAAAAAATAATTTCTAAATTAAACAAATTGTACACCTTCAAAATGTTAAAATATGCGAGTATTTCCATAATCGGATTTTTATCACGATTCAATATGTTTCTCAAACTCATATATTTACTATTATCTATTATTTATATTGATACTCGCTTTGTATTATTCTCAAACATTTGAAAAATTAGTTAAACTTCCTGTATAACGTCAGATTTTCTTTTTAATTCTCTAATGACGTGATATTAATCTGCTTTGTCCACTTACACATACTCATACTACTTGTATTATTGAGAAATCTTAGACATTTTCCGTTTTATTACGACTATGACGTCAATCAATTTTATTTCACATTTATCTTTTATTCAATTGGTGAAACTTTTTATTTCATTTTCATTTTTCACGTGAAAATCGTCTGATAGAAAATTAATTATTGTAGAAAGAATTTCATTGTGGATTTTAAAACTTTGGCATCTGCTATAACGAAAAATGTTTCAATTTAATAAGAAAAGGCTGTTAGAATTTTGGTTTTTTATCTCTGTTTATTAAAATAATACGAATATTTCAAATTTTAATATTTTGAGCTCTTCACAGTTGCTATTCAGATTTATACACTAAGTTTCAACTCTGTAAGTAACATACTTTTTGAGAATGGCTCTGTGACGGACAGACAACGTAGCGGGGGTAATAGGGTTTCGTGAGATAAACGAAACCCTAAAAATTGACAAACATTAAATAAAATTTTAAATCAATATAAAATATTCTATTTCAAATTGTTCTATAAAAATCTTCCCTTCTAAATTCTTTCTACAACCCTAGTTATTATTTTCCCCCTATATTAAACAACATTCCAATTATTATCTAAATATCTTTTTATTTTAAATTGCGCAAATTCCTATTTTATTTCCCTTCAAATAATGTCTAAAATCACTTCCCGTATTTATTTTTCTTTAAAAACCTTTTTATTTCCCAAATCTTGAAGCCGGATTCATTCTATTAAAAGCATTTATCATTTTATACCATTTTAACATCTTTTTTTTTTATTATTCTGTAACTCGATTTCCCGCACATTCTCGGATAGGACGGTTCACTTCAATTTTATGCCGCATACAATAATGAATACCGCAGCCTTGTAACCCGCTCATTGGTTAAATTACCCCTGCGTTGGCGAAGAGATTCCTACGCCTCGGCAGTTTGAAACGAGACGCATCAGCTCGAGAGCAGAGAATTTTGCTGATTTTGAGTTGTCTAAAAAACTATGCTGCTAGTAGTGGGAAAATTATTGTGTCTTCGAATTCACTTCTTCTTCTAACATCTAAGTTTACTTGACTTTTTATTTTTTATTTATTTTTATTTTTTTGAAAGATGTTCATGAAAACATGAAAATGTGCAAAATACTTATAATTTATATAAGTTAATAAAGTCTATTCGACACCATAACGGCGTTTTCTCTTGGAAAATCTTCTACATTCACCGGCCAGGCTGAGTAAACAGGGGATACGACTGCATTTTTTTAACTATGGACCGGATACTGTGATAGTTACTGCAGAATGTGTAATAGATTATTGAGAATGATAACTTTAAGTTAAATGGAATGCTCATATCGTCACATATATAACAAAACTTTTGTAAATAATAACTATTAAATCACATGAAAAATCGACAATATATGAACCAATAATTATAATATAATACAAAGACATACATCCAAAAATGTGAGATTCTCAAAATGAAATAAATGGAAAAAATAAATGGAAGTGGAGAAAAAAATCCAATGTGCATAAAGTGAAAACATGACAAGAAGCAAATTGAAACTTATATTGTGAAACACTTTATCAAGGACAATATTCCACAAATATAAGTAAAACGTAATTTGTTTATCTTTGAGTAAATAAGCCTGAGCCAAATTTACTTTTCTCAAATTGCCCGATCAACTACGATCCATCATGTAAAGAAAATTGAATAAAAATGAATAAGTATTGAATAACTAAACATAATAGGTGCAAAACAATTATTAGGGAACATTATGAAAGACACAAAAACAGATTTATTGAAAAAATTATAAACAAAAAGAAATATAAAGAAGCAAAATAAACGCTTTCAATAAGTTATTTCATTGTGTTAACAAAACATTTTGAAAAAGCATATGTAACTACTTTGTCGGTTAAAAGTGACAGTTAAATAAATATCAACAATTTTAATAAATTGAAAAATAAATCTTTGTTTATTTAAAAACTTAAGATAATAATAATAATAATAATAATAATAATAACAAATTATTTAAAATCTACATATAATAATAATAATAATATTAATAATAATAATAATAAATTGTGAAATTAAAATATTTGCAAAGAGATATTATACGATGAAACGATACCATAAAAAATAATCGATTCAGACAGATATTTAATACTTTTAAATTCATATTTGTAGTGCTGCCATCTATACTTAAAATATTTAAGTTATACAAAATAAATAATTAAGATGCTTATAACTTATAAAATAGTAGAATTTTAAGTAAAATAATAATAAATCATAATTAATATTGTAATTAAAAAGTAAAAATTAAAATAGAATAAGTTAACCCCTTAATCGTCGTGCCCGAGACATTCACGGGCAGCGTAGGTTACGCCTGTTTTATTCAAATTGTTTGATTCCCACCAGTTTTTTAAAATAGTTTTATTGGCTTTATTCTTGCATTATCTTATCTGTCTATTAAATAAGACGAACATTTCTACTTAAAAAAACTGGTGGTAATCAAGCAATCTGAATTTTTAAAAAGTAGCCTACACTTAAAGTGAGCGACGATTAAGGGGTTAAAAATAATAAGTCAATTTGAAATAAGAGGAAATGCTATAAATTATATTTATTCATATCACGTTAATTAAATTGAATCACATTACAAGTAATATGTTAATTTGAATCTATAAATTAAATTCATAATAATAATTGAAAAATACAGCCTAAATATTATATGATTATAAATAATGTAAAATAAATAAATGTAAATTTATCCAACTAAATTTAATTTTTATAATTAATGACAAATTGATATAAAAATAAAGTAAATATGTATAAACATATCTCTACATCAACACACAAACCCACCAATTAATCTTTAATTAAACATAATATATGACTGTAAAAATAATATTGTAATTAACTTTAAATATCTAGGAAAAGTTTGGATATATTATTTTATTAAATATTTTTGATATATATTAGATATTAAGATGTAAGAACTAATAACTAAAGGATATTTCTATACTATACCATATCCATCGTTACCCTGAAAAACACCATATACTAACCACTAAAAACAAATAACCAGCAACTTAACCTTCCAATTTTTTTATTAAATAAGGTAAGTATATAAATTAATCCATACAACACCACCCTACATCCACAATCATTCAAAAGAATGCAGCCATACATAATTAAACTTACATTATGTTCACCAGACAACACCACTCTACCTCCGTAATCATTCAGTAGAATGTACCTTCTTAACACTAAACTATCCTCCATTTTAGAGCAATATCACGTTTTTGTGTTTGTGTGTGTTAGAGTCCTGCATCGGGTCGGGTTACCCGCTTTCACCCGCACCCGAGCCGACCAGCGGCTCGGGTCGGATCGGGTTGACTTCTACTTTTTTGTTGCGGGTCGGGTTAGGGTCGGATTGCGGGTTGAGGTATTGCGGGTTTGGGTTGACCCGCTTTTCCAAAAGAATGTACACAATATTTTTGCAGGTTAAAATATGTATACAATAAGACTTCCATAACGGACACTCTCGAAAATCGACCTTTTACGCTACTTGGAAAGGAGGAAACAATGCCATTCTTCTAATCACTTGATCATAACTCGCTTTTTTTTTTTACAAAATGTGTTCTGTGCAACAATTTGCGAATGTCAGCGACAAATCTCAGTTGCATTGCAGTGTAACAGATTTTTCCATTGACAAAGCATTCCCAGCAGATAAAACTAAACAGATTGCTAACTCACGAAAAGAATAAATTTTCTTGCGGTTAACGCTTTATCTACTATCGCATTATTATATCTAATGTTTTAATACCGGGGAACTTCTTTGCGGACTACTTTTTTTATAATTGTATTGAAATATGGATTAATTTTCTATTCTTTCGATTTTGGGTCGGATTCGGGTATAAATATTTTGGGGATCGGGTCGGATACACAACCAAACTCGTGCAAAATTCTAATTCCTTGTCCTCAATTTCGAGTGTATTGAATCTTCCGACAAAATCCAAAAGTAGTGAGATAGTGACTACTTTTGAAAAGTAGTGTGGTCACTACTTTTTAAAGCAAGTAGTTGTATTTGTAGTTTGCTACTGAAAAAAAGGAGTTTTTCAGACCCCTGACATATTCACATTCAAATACGTATTTATTTTCATAGTTCTGTTCAAACTTTTTGTGAAAATCCCAATAATCGGACAATAAAACCTAAATATGACCGGAAGAATTTTGAAGGTTGAACCTGACTCACAGAAAGAAAATAAGTCATCCCGACCCGAAAAAATAAATAAAAGCAACCCGACCCGCTGCCGGAATCTATTCAATGATCTCGAGGTGTCCGCTATTCAGAGGTTTCGCTATATTTGAGTATTAAAGAATATAGATTTGTCCACTTTTCTATATAAAATATAAAATTGGTATTTGAGATATAATTGTACATTACTTTTCATTATAGCATTAAAACATAATTTATTGTCCTTTCATTGCGGTTGCGGGTCGGGTTGCAGGTTGAGATATTGCGGGTTGACTTCAACTGGAATTTGCGGGTTTGGGTCGGGTACAATCCGACCCGTGCAGGACTCTAGTGTGTGTGTGGAAAAAATAAATCACGAAAAAACTAAATGTGTACTATTGATTTAATGAGATGCGAAGGCTACGAGTAATGAATAGCATGTTGATATACTGATTTTAAATTTTGAACTTTAAATTTATTTGAACAAATATTTATATACAGGGTGGTTAAAATTAAAGTGACGGTACTCAGAGGCTCATAACTCCGGTTCTACAGAACGGAATTGAATGAAACTTCAGATTCATGTTATGTAGATCCTGCAACCAAGGTTTTCATTAAAAAAAAAGAAAAAAAAAGTTTTAAATTTTGCCACCAGGTGGCGTTTTAAGAATGTAAAATGAAAGATAATGATTCAGAAATCAAAGAATAACGGAATATTTTATTTATTTACACACCTGTGTGCTCTATGTGTATGCCTTGGCGGTCAACAATATGCTGAAAGCTTACTACCGCGTTATCAACGGCCGCACGCAACATACCAGTAGGAATGAGGGAGACATGACGTACGATGCTAGTTTTCAAGTCCGCTAAATTAGTTACACGTCCTTTATAAACATGATCTTTAAGAAAACCCCACAGCCAGAAGTCACATGGGTTCAGATCTGGTGACCTTGCTGGCCTGGAAATCGGTAAAGTACGTTAAATGACACGTCCATCCGAGAAGGTGACTTGAATTACATTCTTTACACATCTCGCCGTATGAGCAGTTGCTCCATCTTGCATGAATATTGTGGTAGTCAAGCAGCCTCTTTGACTTAACGCCGGGACAATATGATTATCCAGGAGCTTGCTGTATCGGTCACCTGTTACTATACGTCTAACAAACCTGTTTATTGTGACTTCCTCGAAAAAATACGGGCCCAAAGTAAAATTCGCTGTGAATCCACACCAAACCGTGACGTATGGGGAATGTAGTGGCTGTTGTTGCACGGCATGAGGATTGGTGAAACCCCATATGCGGCAGTTCTGTGTGTTCACTGCACCATCTAAGTGAAAATGAGCCTCGTCTGTCCATAAGATGTACGATGGCAGTACTCATCCACTTTCATCCTTGACAGAAAACGTAACGCAAAATCAAAACGAACCGAGTGATCTTGCGGTTTTAACTGTTGCACAATATGCATCTTGTAAGGGTAGAGCTTCAGAATTTTGCGTAAAATCATGCGCACGGTTGCCCATGGAGTGTCCAATGCTTGTGCTATTGAGCAGTCACTTGCAGTAGCATTTGAAGACTTTGCAGATGCCTCAGCTGTTGCAATCGCAACTTCCTCCAGAATCGCGGGCTCAGTTGCACGTCGTCCTCTTCCCGGTGCAACATCCAAAGAACCAGTTTTTTCAAACATACTAATCATGCATTTAACTGCATTTACGAACATGGGTCCTCTCTTAAGTTTTTCATCCGTCGATAAACACGGAGGGCTGCCGAAGCATTGCTCTAATTCTGATAAAAAAGTTTCACCATCAAGGCGCGTTCCTTCGTGTTCAGCGGAATGTTCACTGCGGACGAATGATTTCTTTGAACAATACGTTCCACTTTTATAGCGAAATTGCAGTAACTACTCATTTGAATATGGTTTTTAGAGTACAGCACGATCTAATAACAAAATTTCATTTTTTTTTTTTTTTTTTTTTTTTTTTTTACGAAATTTTCGGCCGCATGATCTACATAACATATATCTGAAGTTTCATTCGGATGTGTTCAGTAGAACCAGAGTTATACGCCTCTGAGTACCGTCAGTTTAATTTTAACCACTCTGTAATATATATATATTGATGTATATATAATATATTATTAATAATATTATATATATATATATACCTATTATATACCTATATATATACCTATTCCTAAACTAATCTATTAATCGCCATATGTAAAGGTATATGATCTTAATCCACTTAACAATATTTATTCCAAATTTCTTAAATGTAAAAATGGTGCTAACTACTTATACTCCTTAAATAAAACCCTTTTATTATTTAAATCCCTATTAAAATTCACTATAATTAATAAATTAAAAGTGCACAAATATATATATATATATATATATAAATGTAAGTAAATGATATATAAATGGTCACTTTACTGAGCCAATATGACAAATAGTCGATGAACAACAGAATACTAACTTTAATTTCAACTAATATACACACTTTTGGTTAAAACTGTATAACAACAATTTAGCTTACAACAATCCGGCGAGGCCTAATAATACCTTTCTCCGGCCATCTTCCTTTTATATATCGCTTCATAATAAAAATTAGAACACTGGCTCTTAGCCAAATCCCGCGATTCAAACTATTTACAACTCGCGCATCAAAGTCATGGACAATAATAGAGTGTCAGTTCAGTGCCAGTTCATTTGATGATCATTTACGTGAAGTGTTTCAACTGAAATCCTACATATATATATATATATACAGGGTGTCCGAA
The DNA here is from genome assembly GCA_963931845.1 of Maratus michaelseni. NCBI lineage: Eukaryota > Metazoa > Arthropoda > Arachnida > Araneae > Salticidae > Maratus > Maratus michaelseni. The sequence goes on along the minus strand of OZ007596.1, from coordinate 131,344,191 downwards.
AAGTCTGGAAACGGTCAAATAACTCGAGAAATATACATCGGATAGAAAAACGGAAAAATGCATGTTCAATATTTTTGAAAAATCTATTTAGGGATATGAAAGTTCACCCCCCAATTTCCCTCCCCCCGGGGGGAAAGGGTGGCAACTTAGAAATCTTAAATGATGAACCCCATTTTTTAATGCAGATTCGGATTCTACGGGGGAAAATACGTAACTTTAGTATTGAACAATTTCTTCGAAACATTGTAGATGGCGATGTAATCGAGTGCAATGATGTGAGAATCGTTACCATTCAACGCTCGTATAACTCGAGAAATATACATCGTATTGAAAAACGGGAAAATGCATGTTCAATAGTTTTGAAAAGATTTCAAAGTTGCCCCCTTTTTCCCCCGAAGGGGCAAAGTTAGGAGGGCAACTTTCATATCCCTAACTAGATTTTTCAAAAATATTGAACATGCATTCTGCCGTTTTTCAATCCGATGTATATTTCTCGAGTTATTTGACCGTTTCCAGACTTTTCGGACACCCTGTATATATATATATATATATATATATATATGTGTGTGTGTGTGTGTGTGTGTGTGTTTAAGAAGATGATATGTAAACAGTTGATTTACTGGAATTATATAAACAACTAGACGTTGAATAACAAAATATAAACATTAATACAGTCCTAGAAAGATAATTCTACAATACTTTACTAATAATTTCTTCGCAGCTAATACACTTCGAAATCACATATACAATATATTTATTTTCCAAAAGTCCAACTAGGCCTAACAGCGCCTTTACTGGCTATTTCCCATTTCGATGTTTGCTTCACCATAAAAATTAGAAGACTGGCTCTTTTTCCAATTTTGAGGATATTCAAATCTTGATCTCGCGATCCAAAATATTTATAACTCGTGCATTTAAATCATGGATAATAATAGTACTAGAACGTCGCGTCAGTTAATTTGATGATCATGTACGTCATAAAGAAAATGAAGTGTTTAAACTGAAATCCTGCAAATCGGTCATCCTGACGTGACCTCGTGACTCGACATCAGCATCTTGGTTTATTATTTTTGCATGCCTAAACAATTAATTTTTTGAGATTTTTATTTCTTTCCGGATATTGCTCTCTACCTTTAGAATCAGTATACCTATTGCTTCTAGAATTATAAGAATTTGAATAAGCATCTCTTCCACTATAAGCTCCTTTAAATCCATGATGAGAATTATTCCTACTGTCATTATACCTTTGTTTTGCGTAGTACCTATTATCATGTCTGTAACTTCCAGACATATAATCTGATTTGTAATTATCATGATCATGAGTTCTGAGATCATTTTCAAATCTCTTTTAACATTGCTAAATGAGTCTTCAGTTCGCTGTACACTATACCTATGTGATGGTTGTGAATTTCTTTGTTCATTATAACTAGCCTTACATGATCGTCGGACATCATAATTATAATTATTTCGACCATGATAGTAGCCTCTATTCTTGTACCTAGGGGAAAAATTTGGATTATAACTTGCTTTTGAATTAGGTGAAGCACTTTCTGTTATATCTTGAGGTATCAAAGAATCTTTAGTCTCAAAGTTTTCAGGAATCTCAGATTCATTTTGGTAAGAATTATCGGAACTCTGTTTCCCATATCTATATTCATTGTAATTTCCATGGTTAAATGACAGTTTAAAATAGCTTTGGCCATATCTATTATTGCTTATGTTATCAAATGGTCTGTTAAAATGTCTGTTCTTTCCGCTATGATCAAAATTCTTACTGCGATCTTTTACATAGTCTTTTCTACCATGTGCAGGACTACTAATTTCATCACTTTTTTCTGGAGATGGTTAGTCAACATTCCATTCATCAGATAATCCTGTATCTTTTGTTTCATTCGGCTTATATGATTTTATTAATTCTCTTATTTTTTCTCTGTTTGCTAAATTTGTAATATGAGTCATATCCACCTCGTCATTTACGCAGTCGATATTAACCATATCTTCCCAACCTCGATTATCGTTGTTTATACTTGATGTAGCTACTTCATCAGTTTTGGACGGAACTTCTTTAATTTTAATGTATCCTACTCGTACTGTGTTGTCGCTTATTATTCTAACAACATCTTCCACTACTTTTAATGTCATGCCTTCTACTGCTTTTTTACCTATTATTAAATCGCAGTCCGTCTCTTGTACCACGTAAAATTTATCCTGTATTTCTATATCGTCTACATAGACTTTATGCAGGAAAAAACCCGTTCGCTTAATTTATTTTCCACCTATGCCCGATATACATATATTGTCGCTGGGTAGCTTTGGCGCGTTTATTGCAGTATGATATCTTGAATTAGCGATTGAAATGTCACTCCCTGTATCAATTATTACGTTTGTTTTTATTCCGCGAATATCTAAGATTCTTCCTTTTTTACCATTTAACATGCCCATATTAACTATTTTTCTTTGCGCGTTTTAGGTCTCATCTTGGTATTTTGTTTCTCGCCAATTTTGATTGCGTTGCGAGAAAAAATTTGAATATTCTTGTTCTGTATTACTCGCCATGGCACATTTCGCACTCACGTGACCAGGGTTGCTACATGCAAAACAGATTATATGTGACTCTTTGCTTCCGTGATCCACACGGTGCCAAAGACGACGCCAAGTTGCCTATTGTCAACTTGGCGTCTTTTCGAATCGCGTAGTCAGCCACTCTCGATCTTTTGTCCTCAAAATCGCCGCATGTATTCCTAACTGACTGCTTATTGCAAACCCTTCGTGCCGTTTCGTAAATATCTAATTTATTAACTAAGTCATCAATTTTTTTTATTACTAATAATTCCTCTACGAAATGTGTCTTTGTTTCCGCAGGTAAATTATACCTGATTTGATTAACTACAATTAATTCCGATAATTCTTCAAAGTTACTTGAAGACATTCAATCCATTGCTGAAAATTCACATTGATCTCATAAGCGAAATGTCACCAATTAGCCGATGGCTCCTTTTTAGATGAGAAAAATTTCAGCCTAAACTCTTCTGGCGATAGTTTTATGTAATCATAATCGTGAATTTCGGGTTCGTTTTCCCTCGTTATTATATTGATCACATCTAATGGCATTAGATTAATTAAATAGTTTACCCATTCTTTTTTATCAATGACCGTTTGCGCCATTTGCCTTTCGTACATAGCCAAATATTAACTAATATCATATTTAGTTAATAATCTAAGCAATTCAAATTGCTTACCTGGATTTGTCCTTGGGTTTTCATCGAATTAAATCATCGAATTAAATCATCGAATTGAATTCAATCTCTTGAATTTTCTTCTATCTGTATTTTCTTAATTTCAAAATCTCTTTCACGGTCTTTTTGCTCCAATTCTACTTTCCATTTTCTCTGTTCCATTTCCATTTCCATTTCCAATTTCTTTTCTTCAATCTCTGCTTGTAATTTCTTCTCTTCAATCTGCAATCGCCACTTCCTTTCTTCTAGTTCTGTTTGTAATTTCTTCTCTTCTAGTTCTGCTTATAATTTCTTCTCTTCAACTTTCGATTGCACCTGTGGTTTTTATCTTCTCTTTCTCTTTCTTCTTCTGTTTTCTCTTTTCTAACTGCTATAACTACTTCTAAGCAATATTTTATAAAATCTTCATCGTAACTCTCCCAGCTTTTAATCAGCTTTATTAGAACAGGTATTGTCGGTTTTTCTGGTGCTTCAATTCCGCATTCCTCGCAGAGATTTATTATATCAATTCTTTTAGCTTTATTTAGGGTTCCCGTGTCTATCTTTCAAAACTGTACTTGAGTAATACGATTACGGTTTTGATACTTGCCTTGCTAATTCATAACTCAACTTTTGATACTGGCGGTTTACAACACTTTAGATTTTATTCCTATTTCACTATTTATTCCACTACCAGTTGCTTTTACTTTTAATATCCTGGCACTGAAAGTTGTTTTTCCTTTTAATTATCCTGACATCGAGCCCCCAAATTTTTAAGAAGATGATATGTAAACAGTTGATTTACTGGAATTATATGAACAACTAGACGTTGAATAACAAAATATAAACTTTAATACAGTCCTAGAAAGATAATTCTACAATACTTTACTAATAATTTCTTCACAGCTAATACACTTCTCGCTCAACATATACAATATATTTATTTTCCAAAAGTCCAACTAGGCCTAACAGCGCCTTTACTGGCTATTTCCCATTTCGACGTTTGCTTCACCATAAAAATTAGAAGACTGGACCTTTTTCCAATTTTGAAGATATTTCAAATCTCGATCTCGCGATCCAAAATATTTATAACTCGTGCATTTAAATCATAGATAATAATAGTACTAGAGCGTCAGTTAATTTGATGATCATGCACGTCATAAAGGAAATGAAGTGTTTAAACTGAAATCCTACATATATATACAGTAGAATCTCGTTACAACGAACCTCGATTTAACGAATATAATTTGGATTGTAAAAAAAGTCATATTATTCTACTTCAGTAAAAAAATATTTTCACTTTAGCGAATATTTCATTATAGCGAATTTAATCAGTAGTCTCCAGATATTCGTTGTAACGAGATTTTACTGTATATATATAGAATGATGTTAACCTTGAAGAAACAAAATTTAAATTTTTTAATATATATATATAGATATATATATATATATACAGGGTGATTATAAAAAAACTATCCCGACATTTGGGCCCCTAACTATCACACCATTTACAGAAACTGAATGAAATTTTGGCAAAACGTATTTGGAAGTATATGGAAAACAACAGTGTCACTCAAACAGTTACGGTTACAGTGAGAAAATTTCGAAAAAATCGAGAAAATGGCAACACCCAGTTTTTTGTATTGGAATGTTATCTCCATTGTGAAAAACCCTAAATAGCGTTGGAACGGCAACTGTAGCATGAAAATCACCGGAACTAGGCAAGGGAAAAGTAAAAAGGACTTTGCCGTGCACCAGAGCATTAATTTTCATTTCATTTAAGTCACACGTCATACCGTTTCTTTGGCTGATATCCCAGCCTGATTATTTCTCCACAAAACTAGAAGAAACCAAGAAATGCAAATTTCGGGTTCTACGTAAGACACAGTCATGACTGACGTCGTCACGCTAGGTGAAAGAAAAGGCACTGCGAAATGCGAGCCGCGTATGTTCCATTCTGCCAATCCGAACAAGATGCCGCTTTCAGGGAAAGAACGTGGGGAAATCGTAAATATTTATTACCTGAATGGACAAAATGCCGCAGAGACATTGCGTGTTTACCACAGAAACCATGGATTACAGCGAGGCCCGTGCACTGTCAAAGCTGTACGGGACTTGATTCATAAATTTGAAGAAACTGGTTGCACTTGCGATCGACCTCGGTCTGGACGACCTTCCGTTCCTGTGGAAGCTGTTGCAGAAGTCCATCAGACGATAAGCACAGTTCGTCCCGCAACTGCACGCGGTGTTTCACGTGTTCTGGATCTGCCGAATTCAACTGTAAGCAAAATTCTGCGCTCTGTTCTAAACATGTTTCCGTATCGATTCCAGCGTGTCCAGATGTTGGAAGCGGGAAACTATGAATTACGGCTAGATTTTGCAAATCAATTCCTTATCCGGTACGATGAAGATAGCAGCTGGCCTTTACGCATTCTGTGGACAGATGAGGCGCATTTCTCGTTAACTGGTAACGTGAATTCGAAAAATTGTGTGCGCTGGGCAGAGAATAATCCACATGATGTGCATGCACGTCCATTACACGAGGAAAAAGTGACTGTGTGGTGTGGTATAACGAATACGTTCATCCTCGGCCCTTACTTTTTTGAAGAGGTTACTGCCGGTGATCTGCAAACGTGTACAGTAACGAGTGCTCGCTATCTGGGCATGTTAACTCATTACGCGATTCCCGCATTGCAACGGCAAAATGCTCTATCTGAAGTTGTGTGGATGCAAGATGGCGCTCCTCCACATGTCGGGTCTTCAGTCAAACGTGTCTTAAATCAACAGTTTGGTGACAGAGTTAACTCCCGTCATTTCCCGTTTCCGTGGCCACCAAGGTCTCCTGATCTGACACCAATGGATGTCTAGCTGTGGGGATATCTGAAGTCCAAAGTGTATCAGTTTCGTCCTCAAACTGCATCTGATTTGAAAGATGCCATCAGAACTGCGATTCAAGAGATTCCTATTGCCATGATACGTGCTGTAGTGCTCTCCACCATCAGCCGTATGCAAAGTGTCATCGTGTGTGAAGGAGGTCATGTGGAAAATTTGTGAAACACAATAAAATGCTTTATTTTATGCTGCTTCTCTGTCCTTATTGGTTGTCCTCACTTTTAGCCTATCTACCGCCGGTGATTTTCATGCTACAGTTGCCGTTTCAACGCTACTTAGGGGTTTTCACAATGGAGATCACATTCCAATACAAAAAACTGGGTGTTGCCATTTGATTTTTTCGAAATTTTCTCACTGTAACCGTAACTGTTTGAGTGACACTGTTGTTTTCCATATCATTCTTGAGCGCATACCTCAAAATACCTTTTGCCAAAATTTCATTCAGTTTCTGTGAATGGTATGATAGTTAGGGCCCAAATGTCGGGATAGTTTTTTTATAATCACCCTGTATACAGTAGAATCTCGTTACAACGAACCTCGATTTAACGAATTTTTCAATTTAACGAATATAATTTGGATTGTAAAAAAAGTCATATTATTCTATTTCAGTAAACAAATATTTTCACTTTAACGAATATTTCATTATAGCGAATTTAATCAGTAGTCTCCAGATATTCGTTGTAACGAGATTTTACTGTATATATATAGAATGATGTTAACCTTGAAGAAACAAAATTTAAATTTTTTAATATATATATATAGATATATATATATATACAGGGTGATTATAAAAAAACTATCCCGACATTTGGGCCCCTAACTATCACACCATTTACAGAAACTGAATGAAATTTTGGCAAAACGTATTTGGAAGTATATGGAAAACAACAGTGTCACTCAAACAGTTACGGTTACAGTGAGAAAATTTCGAAAAAATCGAGAAAATGGCAACACCCAGTTTTTTGTATTGGAATGTTATCTCCATTGTGAAAAACCCTAAATAGCGTTGGAACGGCAACTGTAGCATGAAAATCACCGGAACTAGGCAAGGGAAAAGTAAAAAGGACTTTGCCGTGCACCAGAGCATTAATTTTCATTTCATTTAAGTCACACGTCATACCGTTTCTTTGGCTGATATCCCAGCCTGATTATTTCTCCACAAAACTAGAAGAAACCAAGAAATGCAAATTTCGGGTTCTACGTAAGACACAGTCATGACTGACGTCGTCACGCTAGGTGAAAGAAAAGGCACTGCGAAATGCGAGCCGCGTATGTTCCATTCTGCCAATCCGAACAAGATGCCGCTTTCAGGGAAAGAACGTGGGGAAATCGTAAATATTTATTACCTGAATGGACAAAATGCCGCAGAGACATTGCGTGTTTACCACAGAAACCAAGGATTACAGCGAGGCCCGTGCACTGTCAAAGCTGTACGGGACTTGATTCATAAATTTGAAGAAACTGGTTGCACTTGCGATCGACCTCGGTCTGGACGACCTTCCGTTCCTGTGGAAGCTGTTGCAGAAGTCCATCAGACGATAAGCACAGTTCGTCCCGCAACTGCACGCGGTGTTTCACGTGTTCTGGATCTGCCGAATTCAACTGTAAGCAAAATTCTGCGCTCTGTTCTAAACATGTTTCCGTATCGATTCCAGCGTGTCCAGATGTTGGAAGCGGGAAACTATGAATTACGGCTAGATTTTGCAAATCAATTCCTTATCCGGTACGATGAAGATAGCAGCTGGCCTTTACGCATTCTGTGGACAGATGAGGCGCATTTCTCGTTAACTGGTAACGTGAATTCGAAAAATTGTGTGCGCTGGGCAGAGAATAATCCACATGATGTGCATGCACGTCCATTACACGAGGAAAAAGTGACTGTGTGGTGTGGTATAACGAATACGTTCATCCTCGGCCCTTACTTTTTTGAAGAGGTTACTGCCGGTGATCTGCAAACGTGTACAGTAACGAGTGCTCGCTATCTGGGCATGTTAACTCATTACGCGATTCCCGCATTGCAACGGCAAAATGCTCTATCTGAAGTTGTGTGGATGCAAGATGGCGCTCATCCACATGTCGGGTCTTCAGTCAAACGTGTCTTAAATCAACAGTTTGGTGACAGAGTTAACTCCCGTCATTTCCCGTTTCCGTGGCCACCAAGGTCTCCTGATCTGACACCAATGGATGTCTAGCTGTGGGGATATCTGAAGTCCAAAGTGTATCAGTTTCGTCCTCAAACTGCATCTGATTTGAAAGATGCCATCAGAACTGCGATTCAAGAGATTCCTATTGCCATGATACGTGCTGTAGTGCTCTCCACCATCAGCCGCATGCAAAGTGTCATCGTGTGTGAAGGAGGTCATGTGGAAAATTTGTGAAACACAATAAAATGCTTTATTTTATGCTGCTTCTCTGTCCTTATTGGTTGTCCTCACTTTTAGCCTATCTACCGCCGGTGATTTTCATGCTACAGTTGCCGTTTCAACGCTACTTAGGGGTTTTCACAATGGAGATCACATTCCAATACAAAAAACTGGGTGTTGCCATTTGATTTTTTCGAAATTTTCTCACTGTAACCGTAACTGTTTGAGTGACACTGTTGTTTTCCATATCATTCTTGAGCGCATACCTCAAAATACCTTTTGCCAAAATTTCATTCAGTTTCTGTGAATGGTATGATAGTTAGGGCCCAAATGTCGGGATAGTTTTTTTATAATCACCCTGTATACAGTAGAATCTCGTTACAACGAACCTCGATTTAACGAATTTTTCAATTTAACGGATATAATTTGGATTGTAAAAAAAGTCATATTATTCTATTTCAGTAAACAAATATTTTCACTTTAACGAATATTTCATTATAGCGAATTTAATCAGTAGTCTCCAGAGATTCGTTGTAACGAGATTTTACTGTATATATATGTATTAAAAAAATTAAATTTTGTTTCGCCAAGGTTAACATTATTCTATATAAATTTTCCTTTTAATAATATTCCATATATTAAACCGGCTTATTAAATTAAAGCCGACTTATTAAATTAAAAACTTAAACTAATCTATCAATCTCCATATGTAAAGGAATAAGATCTTAATCCGCCTATTAATATTTATTCCAAATTGCTTAAATGTAAAAATGGCGCTAACTACTTATATTCCTTATATAAAACCCTTTTATTATTTAAATCTCTATTAAAATTCACTATTATTTCCCGTGTATATCAAACATCTCTAAATTCGTTACTTAATTGCTAAAATGTCATAATTCCTAAATTATCCCGTTCTAAAAAACCTATTTATTCAAAATCATTCTTTTATTAAAATATCAAAATGTCTATTAGAATATTTCAATGCTTTAATATTCTAGTTTTATTCTGCCTCAATAAGTTCAATTTTTTTTCTTTTCTGTTTTTCTCTAGCGTAAACTAAAATTATCGTCTGGTAATCCAAAATCTATTTCTAGCCGGCATTCTCGAGATCAGATCTTATTGTTTGTTTACACATTGTGTACCTGATTTCGAGGCTTTAGATTGTTCTAGCATAAAAACTTTCGCGCTACGGAAGTTGAATTACCTCAAGATTATTTCACCGGAATTGTTAATAAGTCCCTGTTAAAGCGATTATGCTTGAAGAAGAGAAGTCAGGTGACTTGATTGTCACTTTGCCCTAGATTAACTTAAATACACACACGCAGCAAAGCCCAGGAGACAGACAGAGGAACGAGAGAAGTTTTTCGGAGGTTGGAAAGTTCGAAGTTTTAATTCGAATCTTTTCGAAACTTCCAGTTTCCACTACGACTATCATCTTCAAACCAAGTGATATATGTATCGTACCTAATAAGATCTTTAGTACATTTAATAACATCTTGCATCGACGATATCATCGTATTAATTGTAAGACCTCATAATGTAAAGAATATTTGAATCTCCGACTGACACATAGAGATGATTAAGTAATGATTTTAATCATGAGTGCTAGAGCATTCCTCCTGCTTGGTTCTTCCTGATTATGCAATAAGGCAATGAGACACACAATTCGATTGCTTACTTCTAGAGTACACACATTTTCTTAGTAATATCTGAGTGATACAACCATCCAGCCTATGCCTGTGCTTCGATACATGGAAACTCAACCTTAAACAGCATTTCGCCATCTGCCTTTTAAGCTCCCGTATGTCACTATATCACATTAAAGCAATGTTAACCTTGGCAAAACAAAATTTAAATTTTGTAATATATATATATACCATTAAAAGTAACTTTTTGAAATTTTGCAACACGGGAGGTTTTGCAAACGATATTTCTATTTATCCGATCTGCTATCTGCTGGCAAAACAAACCTTAAACAAATCAACTGTATAACGCTTTCAGTTGATAGCAATAATAAAGTAATTCAAAAATATTTAGAAAATCCTTCTATATAAAAACTTTTTAATAAGTATTACGCATGTGTACTTTATTTTGATGTTTAAGGACAAACGCTCAATTTTAAGTACGTCCCTTATGAAAAAAAGATTGCTACTCTGAAAGGATTGTTAGTTAGAACAAGTAAAATAATTTTTTTTTAAAGACAATTCCTACTTTTTAATCATAAATATATAAAATAAACCCGTGCAGCATTAATGTCCCACGTTATCTTTATTGAACATTATTTTATAATCATCGTTGCGGTATTTTATTTCTGTGGCATCACTCATTTGAGATAAATCTTTCATTTCATTTATGAAAACAATGGGAGGAATTTTTTTTCTTCCATTTAAAACTAAAATTATTTAATTTAATTTAATTAATGAATTAATATTTAAAAAAACTGTATTAACATAAAGTGTCATCCACTACAAGTTTAAAAAAATTTATTTGAACTTGAGTGGATGAATAGAAAATATTTTATTAACGATTGAAAATTTGAACAAGATATATAGAGATAGTGTGTGAGCTAATAGTAGGAATTTAAAAAATGAAAATTGTTTAGAGAAGAAAATAAAATAAATGCTGCATTCTCGAAAGCAGAGTTAAGTGTGCATACAAATACTAATGAGTAGGGGGAAAAAATGCTACTAATAATGAATAAACAAATAATATTTTTTCAGTTTTGTTTTACTAAATAAAATAAGTAGACATAAACTGGCAAATTATACACAAAGCATTTACTAAATTTTCATGTTTCATAAGTACTGTTTAATAAGTTAAACGCATATATTTTTTACTCTAATGTTAAGGGCAAATACTCAAATTTAAGTACACCGGTTATGCGAAAAAACTGCTAGTTTGAAAGGAATGTCAGACCGAAAAAAAAATAATTTGTTCAAACAAGAAATTAAAAGGAGTGCTGCATGTTGGAAAAGAGAGCAGAATTTAGTGTACATACTGGATCCTGGAAGTAATTGATAAAAATTGCAGTTTTAGTTTGGCTTTAGAAAAATTAAATAAATACATTTAAACCGCGTCTTAAAAATCACGAGGATTCCGAAGAACTTTTAAATAAATAAAATGCACATGCTGAACTGAAGAGGATAAATACTCAGTTTTAAGTGCATTTGCTAGGAATGTTAAGAGAGATGCTACGTTGAAAAAAGAAGAGGATTTTTTCTTTCAAAGAAGAAATTAAAAGAAATATCGCTTGATGGGAATAGATGACTTAGTTTTGTGTTTCGAGATGTTTAAACTGATAAAATTTGCTGTTCAGTTTGCTTTTTAAAATAAAACAAGTGCTTGTTTAAAATAATAGAAATGATTTAAACAATTTTTAACTGATTATTTAAAATTCAAATTCAGACTTCGATCGTGAATAATTCTGCAACTTTTTTTAAACTTTTTTTCAAGTAAATATTTTGAACACATATGTTTACAAAGTCAAATTATTAAAAAAAAAAATGAATGACGTATGGAGACCGGTTATGCGAAAAAACTGCTAGTTTGAAAGGAATGTCAGACCGAAAAAAAAATAATTTGTTCAAACAAGAAATTAAAAGGAGTGCTGCATGTTGGAAAAGAGAGCAGAATTAGAGAGCAGGACTAGATTATTTAGCAATATATTGGGGAAATATTGATTTTTTTTAAATATCGCAATAACGATATCTAAACACAGACTCAGCTGGTATATCCCAATAACAATAATACTGTTTAACGATCGCCGCGATTTCGAGCCCCGGAAAGCATCGACGACTATCCCGTACCAATATATCCTTCAATTCTTCTTTCATCCGATCCGTCTAATTATTCACTGCCCTGCTTCATCCAAAACAGAAAATCTACCTCTCTACCTGATTATCTGTCTATTATATCTCAAAGTAAGGAATATCCCAATATATCTCAATACATTCAATCTTTGCAAACCACAAATTATTACTGTTCGTTAGAGATAAATACTGAATAACACTAATCGCGAATTCCTTGTTTGGCTGCTGTGATTGGTCCAGAGATATTGCGATATCTCTCCGCTTTTGATATATCATATCCAGTAAGATGAGCTTGAATATGTGTTGGTTATTGCGTAGTATTGATATTGCTTGCTAGAGTGTGGTTTCTTGGATTCGGAAGAAATTTATATCTGCGCTTAAAATAAGTGTCCTGAATTGGGTAGATTCGGTCTTTTTTGGTTACCCCGTTCATAAAAATGTTCTTTAAATACATTGAAAATTTTTACGGTGAATTTCACTAGGCTATCGAAATTTAACTTACTGCTTATTCTAGTGAATTTTATTAGGAAATTAAATTTCTGAACGGAGAAAGGCAAATGTCTATCAGTCATTCAGCATAGAAGACATTTTTTCAATGAGAGATACATTAAATAATTCAAACAATGTTAGATAATAATTAACGTAAAAAAATGAAAAAAAAATTAAATTGCATGATTGCCATAATTAAATTTTGTAGTAAATTGTAAGCTTCTCAAATATGCGATATTTTTAAAATTTCTTAAATTCATATTTTTAGTCATCGAAGGTAATCCTTTGCTAAATTAAAAATAGGAAACGATAATGATCATTGATAAAATGAAGTTTTTCAGGATAGAGTGATTTATTTATGCCAAGATTAAGCGCAGGATATATGACGAAAGGATCGTGATGTACCGGTGGTTTGGCCCGGGCTCATTTCGTGTACAGAATAAACGAAATCAGGCTCAGTCCCTTCAAACTCTATTTCAACCAAGTAAAACAAAGTTTGATAGTTTTAACTAATATTAACCAATAATTAAATTCTACGAAACGAAGATTGTATACATTTTTATGTGGGCAATTTTGAATTTCATTTCATTAAATGTGTTTTTTAATCATATATCTAATCATATCATAGTGGTAAAAATGAGACTTAAAAAAAAAAAATAGAATAAAATGAGAAGAATATGGGACTATCTTTAAAGAACAGCTTTATGAAATTAATGGTGTAAATGCAAATAGTTATTAAACAATTAGTTTATTTTCTTTTAAATATTTTCTTATAAAAAACATAAAAATAAAAATTATGTTCTATGAGCAAATAGAAATAAAACTCCTAATTCATTGCATTCAACTACGTTTTGTGTTTAAGTTGTTGATACTATATCATTTATCTTTAAAAAACAGCAAAGCTCTTAGTATCCACCCCCCCCCCCTCCCCTTTGAATTAGTATCGCAACATAACAAACAGCAATATCAGCATTTCATTGCATTCAACTACGTTTTGTGTTTAAATGTTTGATACTATATAATTTATCTTTAAAAAACAGCAAATGCTCTTACTCCTCCCCCTCCCCTTCGAATTAGTATCGTGATATATCAGCAATATTAACTTGTTGATAGATTGCGATATTAAATTTCTGATATCATCCAGCCCTAAAGGAGACATTACAGAAATTAATGTTAAAATGGCAAAACGTGGTTTAATATCCAGAGTAAGCGAAACAAAGTTTATGTTCTTCAGGGGGCTCTGGGGGTTCACTCTACTGCTTTGCCCAGTGACAGAACTATCTTCAAGTGTCAGCAACGCTAATAATGTTTTCAAAAATAGTCTGCAATACGCAATATATCATATAAATCTATTCTTGCTGTTGTTGTAGTGCTAATTAATTAAGTCATTCATCAGCATTTATCTGCATTTCTGAGTAAAAAAAAATCTGAAATTCACAGCAAATATTCTGAAAGGTTGCAGCAGAGGGGGGAGGGGAGAAAATCCCCTCTCAGCAATAAATATTCTTGTTGCAGGTCGGATTAACTCTGCTTTTGATTCGAGTCGATTTTAGGTTGAGTGTAGTTCCTGCAAATTGGGTTCGGGTTAACCCGATTTTTCAAAAGTTAGTTCAGTATATTGTTTCAGATTAAAAACTACGCATATATTAACAAGCATAGAACTTTGTGTGTCTGCTGTTTTCTAAAGGAATGCTGCATCTTTTTCGGGACTACTTCACAAAATTCACGTTTTCTCATAAACCTTTGACGAAATTCGCACTTTTCCGTGATCCTTTGATGAAATTAGCAGTATTTTCCACGATTCTTTGCCGAAATTGGCTTTTTTTTCTGTGGCTATTTGACGAAATTTGTGTTTTATCTGTGGCCCTTTAGCCATTTTCCCAGATCGTTTGATGAATTTCGCGTTTTTTCCTTGGTTTTTGGACGAAATTCACGTTTTTTTCCGTGATCTTTCAACGAAATTCGCCGTTTTTTCGAGATCATTCGACGAAATTTACCGTTTTTTTCGAAATCCTTCGACGAAATTTACAGTTTTTTCGAGATCCTTCGACGAAATTTACCATTTTTTTTTCGAGATCCTTCGACGAAATTTGCCGGTTTTTTTGGCGATCTTTCGGCAGAATTTTCAGTTTTTTGCGATCCGACGACAAAATTTGCCGTTTCTTCGACGAAATTGACCGTTTTTTCGTGATCCTTCGACAAAATTAGCAGTTTTTTTCACGATCCTTTGGCGAAGTTGGCGTTTTCTCCGTAGCCCTTCGGCAAAATTCGCATTTTTCGGTGATCCTTCAACAAAACTCACGTTTTTTTGACGGCCTTTTGACGAAATTCACGTTTTTTTCACGACATTTTGATTAAATTTGCGTTTTCTCGCGATCTGTCAACGAAATTAGCCATTTTCCGCGATCGTTAAATGAATTCCGCTTTTTTTTCGACGAAATTCGCCGTTTTTTCGCGATCATTCGACGAAGTTTGCCTTTTTTTTTAGTAATTTATACGCGTTATAGCGCGTCCGCGGCATCGCTGTATGTTTTTAGTCTGCAGGTGCCCTAAAAAGTTTGCGACGCCCGTCGCAGCGTCGCGTACATTCTGCTACGGGGCTGCTTTGATTGAAACGAAATTAAAATCATAGATAATTCAAATTGTATGTTACACTGTAAAAAAAAAAGGTTTCTTAATCTAAGAGAATATAATAATATGACCCAGAACCAAAATATACAGTAACATCTTCCGAGTTCATCACAATTCTGAAATGCATTCTTTATCACTAGAAAACTCAGAAACCAATATATTTTTTAGATTTAAAGAAGGATTCATAAAATCAAATTTTTGTTTACTGCCACAGATTTTTGAAAACGTTACCGAGTAGTTTTTATAGTGTATTAATTAATAAGTTTTTCCAACCGGGGTATAGGTTTTTCGGATGCTACCAATTCTGAAGTTAGCCTTTTTGTATTCAACAAACATATTTTATAGAAAAACATGCCAAATTAACAGCATTAACATAATATGAAAATTAGTATTATTTTGTTACTTTTGCATGTATAAATTCAGTTACAAAGCTGAAAATGCTTAATTGAGCATTGATACATCCTAAAAAGAGATATTCCGGTTTCAGAAAACTGATTAAAGAACTGAAAAAAATCTACTCGGAAACATTTCCATATGTCAGTGGCAGCTAAAGAAACCGTGTTTTTCTAAATGCTTTTTTAAATCTTGAAAGTATATTGGTTTTGAAGGTTTGTATAAAGATAAAGAACACTTTTCGAAATCGTGAGTAACTCGTAGGAAGTAACTGTATATTTTCGTTTTTTGGTTAAATTACATTTTCGTATATTAAGAAACATTTGTTTCGTTTTCTTACGGTGTAGCAATATGTTAAATAAAAAAACTCGGTATTTTGTGTTAGCTGTTTTATGTACTATTGGTTTGTTTGTTTGTTTTTGTATTACAAACTTTATGTATGATATTATAAGCGTATCATTTTAATTATCTGTACTTTAAATTTCATCTGATGCGGAGCAGTACACTGCAAAAAAAAAGTGTAGATTTTACAGTATAATACTGACATCCCAGCTGTCAGTATTATACCGTAAAATTAACAGTAATAAACAGTAAAATAAGCAGTAATACGCTGCTGCACATGCGCGGTAGCGTATTACTGCTTATTTTACTGTTTATTACTGTTAATTTTACGGTATAATAGTAGCAGCTGGGGTGCCAGTATTATACTGTAAAATCAACACTTTTTTTTTTGCAGTGTAGCACGCACTTCAAAGTAAAAAGTTGGTAACTTATTTTCCGCTAATCCTGTATGGGTCATTCTCACCGAAACGTTCAAATTAAGGCTAAACAAATGTTTTCATATTGCTTCGGACTCATTCAACATTATGCAGGCGTCGGAGAGGTCTCCATTAAAAGAGACTAAATCAAAGATTTTTCCACCACTATTTCCTTACGAAAATTTTCTGTTTAGATTTCTATTGCATGTGTCGTAGAAACCCACATTTTTTTCTTGCAACTGCTGCAGAAATCTACCGCTAAACTAATTTTTAAAAATTACCGGTGGACCGCTCCGAGGCCTGCATTATGCGAGTATTTTTCCAGATCGTGAAAAATACCGTTTTAAATTTCATATTTACATTAAGTAGATGATTTTCAGAACCATAATGTCCACAGACTTCACATTATGTCATAAATTATTTGTAATACGCTAAATATCAGACTGACTTTAATAACGCTGCTGAATACCCTTTGAGCGTTAGGCCCGTGTTTTTGCGTTACTAGAAGTCCTGTTAAAATGGCTGTAGACAAAAACATTTTAAACAAAATAATTTTTTGAACCGTATATAAAATGAGGGGATATGAAAGATATTATAGCATCAAACTATGATATATATATATATATATATATATATATATATATATATATCCTGGGATTTACAAGCATAAATATGAAAATATAGGGAAACCATCAAACGCTGAAAAGGTTAAATTTTGTGTAGTTAATATTTCACCCGTTCACCCCTGCGAGGATGCCACCCAGAATTCTATGAGACTATTTTCGGATACCTTTGCTCAATAATTTTTAATTGACTGCAATTTTTAAACAAACAACAGGTTTTGACGAAATCTGAATGTACTATTGCAAAATCCTATTAAAAAACATTTTGTATGATACCTCATTCATCTTTGTGGGTTTTGTATGTACATAGAGAGTATTGATATCAGAAATAATATATATGATGTTTTTTATGTTTAATTTTATTATTTTATAATCCTTACTTGTTTTTATCTTGTTCGCGGAACTGATGATGTGACATTTACGTTCATAGTTTTTTCACAGTTATTTAAAAAATATATTTCACGCAAATAGCAATGTATTACTACGTTTATAATGATTAACAAGCTTCTTTTTCATATTAATCATTTTTTGAGCAATTGAACTGTTGAGCTATTAAGAAGCTGTTATTTTTCTGTAAACGCACATGAAAGAATTTCTTGTCCCAGTAGTTATTCATCAAATAAAACTAAAAATAAACAAGATTAAAATTTGAAACCGAACCCATAATTTGCTTTACAAAGATTTTAATGAAAATTAAATAATAATATGTCACAAAAAATGTTTTAATCCAATTTACAGACCGAATAAATGGCACAAACTAGAACTGCGACTGGCCACAGACATGATGTCTGCCTTTGTGAACACATTATTTATATAAAAAATTAATACTTTTTTATTATTTAGTTATTTACATGTATTGCTCGGTTATGCTATATTTCCCTTATAATATTTTTTCAATTGCATTTACTTTTTTTTTTAATAAATATTATGTGGCATCATTGTGTATTCTTCGAATGATCCATTAATGCACATACAATTTTTTAAAAGAGCAAAATATGAAAGAAATAAAAGATTTCTTTCATGCACATACAAATTTTCACTATTACATTAAAGTGTTCTATTTCAGTCGTACGTATCATGCCATGCATTTTAAGATATGATTTCAGAATTATGGTGCAAAATAAATTAAAGAAATAGACAAAATGACTTACTGCCATGAGATACCGATACCCCGGGACGCAGATTGGATTCTTTCGCGCAAGGACCTCTGCCTGGTAGGCGCCGACATGACTCACTCACTGTTGACCCATCGCAGGACACGATCTCACTTTTCAGTGACCCTGGTGAGAGAAGAGAAAATGATTAATATTCACACCTAAAATATATCGCCAAAAACAATAGTTAATTTAGAAGTCAATTAATGCAATGGCACAAACAAACATAGTAAAATAATTTCGACTACAGAAAACCTACAGCTAGACTACACAATAAAAAGAAAATGTCGATGATGAAAACGGAAAAACTATTAGCAACCCAGACATCTTGGCGTGTTTTCCCTGCTTTCAATCTTGATAATTAATTTTAATTAATTTTGGATCACTTTTTGAATGTATAACTTTTTGTGATTTGGCTTTAAATGAAGAACCAGAAATCCCATCGTACAACGGAAAAAGTTCTGTTATTTGGTTGCAAGGAGCCCCACTTGATTTCACGAAAATGTAGCTTAGATTTAAGAAATTTTATCATTTTTAGAGTAGAATCAAGACGCTTCCGTGGTTTAGAAGAAAATAATTTGGTTATTTGGTTATTTGGTTGCAAGGAGCCCCGCTTGATTTCACGAAAATGTAGCTTAGATTTAAGAAATTTTATCATTTTTAGAGTAGAATCAAGACGCTTCCGTGGTTTAGAAGAAAATAATTTGGTTATTTGGTTATTTGGTTGCAAGGAGCCCCGCTTGATTTCACGAAAATGTAGCTTAGATTTAAGAAATTTTATCATTTTTAGAGTAGAATCAAGACGCTTCCGTGGTTTAGAAGAAAATAATTTGGTTATTTGGTTATTTGGTTGCAAGGAGCCCCGCTTGATTTCACGAAAATGTAGCTTAGATTTAAGAAATTTTATCATTTTTAGAGTAGAATCAAGACGCTTCCGTGGTTTAGAAGAAAATAATTTGGTTATTTGGTTATTTGGTTGCAAGGAGCCCCGCTTGATTTCACGAAAATGTAGCTTAGATTTAAGAAATTTTATCATTTTTAGAGTAGAATCAAGACGCTTCCGTGGTTTAGAAGAAAATGAGCGAATCAAAACGAAAAATGTTCGATAGGGATTAATGAAAATTGTATGTGTTGTCTTTAGAGTGTACAATAAACAGCATTGCTTGATTGTGAAAACATTTAATTGTAAGAGCTTACTGCGCTTTGGAGAAATGTCACTGTTCGTAACTTATGGTTTATCATAGATAGTAAAAAAGACGCATTATTTGATAGAAAACTGTGTCATACTAGTCATTTTAAATAACAAATGGACTGGGTTAAAGTTTCGTAAGCGACACGTCAACTAACCGCAGTACTAACAGTATTAATATTTACAGATAGGATTATAGGATTTTTTTAAGCGAATTACTTTTTAACTCATTTAATAAGCATTTCATATTTTTTTATTAAACTTTGTCATTTATGGCTAAATGTATCATTTAAAAAAAACCATAAATTTAAAAATGAGTGATTGAAAAATTATTGTCTATTACTTGCCTGTCAAGAATATATTAATTTACATATACTTAAAAGTACATAAATAGCGTATCTTTAATATAGACCTCTCATTTGATACACATCTTAGTACGATTCTAAAAAAATGATTCATTGCGAACTTTTGATGTTTAGCGTCCACCATTTTGTATCTGTAGTGTTTAGACAAATCCAACAACTCTTTGTTTGTCAAAATCAGTTTGGTAATATAAGAGTTTGGAAGAACATATTTAATCTAGCTTCAAACTAGCGTCAAAACTAGCGTCAAAACTAGCGCCATAACACATCTTTTTGCCTTCAACGTACAAGGAGAATAATAAAATTGTAACGACAGGGAAATAAATGATCTTTTAAGATATTTGTTACACCCACACATAGACATATATATATAGATATATATTCAGTTGTTCCTTTCTTATTATAATTCTTCAATACATACTCCCGACAATTGTATTTCGTGCAATATTATTTTTAAAGAATATATGAAAACTTAGAATTGTGAAAGTGCAATGTATTATTCACTTTTCTTTAAAATTTTTCCAATGTACTACATAGTTAAAAGTATTTTAGCTTTATAAAACACACTATACAAAATTGCTGTGAGTATATTAAATGTCCTATATAGGTATCCTTTTTCTATACTGGAGATTCATAAATACTTTCATATTGTTTAGTTTTATGAGTTACTTTGTGTCTGAGTTTTATTAATCAGTCATCAGGTCAACAATTTCATCCATTACCAATTCTAGCCTTATCGCTTATTATTCACAAGCTTCAAAATGTGCTTATTTTATATGTATCATGAGAATTTTAGAATATAATCAATAATATTCTGATGCTAATAAAATATATCTGGAATTTATTTCGATCTACATTTTAGCTATTCATTGTATTATCTAAAGCTGCGTTTACATAACTTGTATAAAGAGACCCATGTAAAGTGCGACTTGCAGTGTAAACAACAATATTTGCATTACCGTCTCCTAGACATGCCTCAAGACTGTTTGCATTATGCGGTTCATTATAATTTGCGTTCGATGCAAGAGGTTATGGGAACTCCTAAAGGAACGCGTGTTTCCCTGATAGATTACAAAATCCAATGTTAACAGATAGAGAAATTTCATCATAAGATTATTTATTATCCAACGTATTTCTTAAAATTTATTTTTGACCATTAGGAAGTTGACGTCTAGTATTTACGCATCGCGTTTTCGAAAAAATTTCTTTCTCAAAAGAATTTAAATTAATAAGTAATACATCGGTATTAAATATCATCATTTTAATAGTGAAAACTAAATTTAAAAAAAAAGTTTGATATAATAAGCAATCCTGTGTTATGATACCTATATTATAAAGCAAAAACATGTCCGTGAGCAACGCTAACGTCCTATTGACGTTGGAAACACCGGACCAAATAGTTGTCCTCTTACTGCAATTTTTTTTAACCTTTTAAACATCGCAAAGTTTTAATTTTAACACCGTCAAATAGGAATTTTTTTTTCAAATGCAATTTGTTTGAAAATTGTATCTCAATTGACTGATTTTTTATACTTTTTTAGAAGAATTTTCAAGCATATATTTTTTTAAATCCATATCTTATCGTGCAGCCAGATTACGAAAGATTCATCTGTTTGCACTTGAAACAATATAGATAGTTCAGTATTTTTTTTTCAACTAATATTCCGTAACGAAATAAAAACTTCATCAATATCTAAATAAAATAACATACATAACTTAAATAAAACACAAATTTATCAGACATGTAATCTAAATACGTGCTTAAGGCACCAAAATTATTAGAATAAAAAAGACTGCTATTATTACCGATCTTTAGCGATTTCTTTGGCTATTAACTCCTGGCATGTAGCTAATACGGAAGTATCACTTTAATAAATTTCAAAACTTATTTGCATATATTATTGATATTTTCATATAAAAATGCTTTTTGGTGTTATTAGTCTGCAATTAAAAAAATATGTTAAATATAAAAATCTATTAGAGTTTTGAATTTTAAAAAATGGTTTTCACCTGTGTTTTGTAACCCGGGATTCCCTGGTTGATCCCAAAATTTCTATAATTTAATATAGGATTTCAGAATCAATGAAGGAAATACTTACTCACTGGAACATCCTTTCAACCAATCAGCAAGCATATTTACAATATGTGACGATCAACATTAATAATATCGTGCCCACTGTAAATATGGCTGCGAAGTATTTTGAAACAAACCTAACACGTTGACATCCAGAGTCTTACTCTACTAAATTCTTTCCCCGTCACATTCCCCATTGTTAACGTTTACTTGCTCCTTTTAGCAAAAAGAAAATCATCTCACTTCGAAATTTTCTTCTCAAATGTAATACCATTTATAATAAAAGCACATTGACTATGGAAAGATTTCATTGTTGTAGTGATTGTTTCGTTTAGGATTAGGATTATGGAATATTTTTCTATAGTCACTATTACTTTCATTTCTTTAAAAGAGTTATGTTAAATCTATTGCATGTATTGAATCCCGACTGTAGAAAAGGGACATAATTTATAATTTGAGTTTTAAAGAATGGATTTTAACGGTAGTTGCACTGTTGTTTAGGTACATTTGCGAGAAATGTTTTAGTTTGTATGTAATATCATTTATGATAAAAACACCTTCGCTATGGAAAAATTTCATTGTTGTAGCGATTGTTGTATATATTCGTTTGTTTAATGATTTTATGGGATGTTTGATTATAGAGTTATGATGATATTTGCGATGCAAGTCTTAGAAAAATCATACAACTCACAATAACAGACTACTCAGCCTCAACCATTGGTCTTAAAATCATGCAATTTGTTCAATAGGTACTTTCTATGACGTAAACACCAACAAAGAGAACATTTTTAAAAATTTTTAAAATAGAAATAATTTAAAAATATAATTATGTTTATTTTTCTGAATCATTCTACGTAAATGAAGTCTACAAGCAAGGAAGATTTTTTTACATTCTGTTACATTCTGGAACAGCTGTCGTAGACGCACCATGGTTGGCACGATTTTTCTTTTGCGCCATTTTGGCGAGAAAACCCCGTTTTCGGATGCCCGTTAGGTCTAGCTTGCTAATGATGGAAATCTCAAAGCAAGCTAATCTCCTTAAATGCAACGATTCATAAACATTATCCAATTACCGAAAAGGAAAGTGGATATTCCACATAATTCATCACAACTGTTTCAACGGAAATTGCACAACGTGGAACAAACAGTGTGAAAAACCACCGTTTGATGATGATACGGGGGGGGGGAAGTCATGGGGAAGTTTTATGACTTTGAAACGATTTCCCGTTCAAAGACTAACGAACTCTCTTCATTTTCAATCATTATTAAAAATGTAACCGAAATGTTGAGAGCCATTGTATCGAGCTCTCTATGTAAATAAATGTTCAAGTCTTAACGTAAATATTAAATACATTTCGTCTAAGATATGAATGGTCAATAACATAATTAAACAACACACTAATGTATGATATCTTTCAGTGAAAAAATAAGAGAAGGATTGTCACTTCTTCAATAAGTATAAACAAAATAAATACTGCGTGTAAATATCGAGACGGCGCTATATGGATTACTAATTATGATATATCGAGGAAATTAAACGGTAATTCGCATGTTTTCCATGTTTTCCTTACTTATTCTGATGCAATAATGATGTATTTGATGCAATGAATGATTATGAATGGTTAGTATGAGATAAAATTAAATTCAATAAGAAATCTGCTCTATCCGACAGCTAAAATGGCATATTAGTTTTATTTTATTATGAAACAGTTTATTTTATTATAAAATGCACAATTTTTATTGCAAACACAAACAAATTATTTTATTATAAAACACACACAATGATTAAGTTATTCCAAAACACACAATATTTAATTTAATGTAAAACATACGGAATCTAATCTACCGGGTTGCCATACGAAGCAAAATCTCGCCAAAATCGCCGGGTTGCCCAGGCATAAAATCGTCATTTTGGCGCTAAAATTATACCCCGATGCGTCTGCGACAGTCGTACCATAAAGTCTACAAGCAATGAAGATTTTTTTAGATTCTTGTTAGTACAGTAGAACCCAGATAATATGAGTCCTGTTAAACCATACTATTCGATAACTGGTACTTTTTAAAATTTATTTCAAGTCCCAACATATTATAAATAATGTTCCTGTGTAGAGAATGATTTTTACGCTCCCTTCAGTTTCGTTATAAGCTGGATTCTAGTATATTATAAAGTTCATATAAATTTGGAAAATCACCCACAATTAGCGCTTACCAACCAAAGCTATACAAAATTATACAAATTTATACACAATTATGTCTCATTTTCATAATGCATCCGATTATAACTAGTAACTTCATTCATGCCAGCGGCAAATTATTTCATTCCGTTATATTAGAAAGCGAGTTAAACGCATGTATTGGGGAGTATTTACATAGGAACTGATTTAAAATTTTCCTTAATGGAATCCTTCATCTCAGATATCGATAACAGGTTCTAACCAAATAATTACCTGTTTCCTAGCGAAGTTATCGATTGGTCAGAGCACAATTACAAAATGCAGCTGCTGCTCTCCAAAACAGTGTGTACGAAGAAGATAGCTTTCCGTGTAGCTTTATCATTTGCTGCTACTTCCCTCTGGCTCTTTAGATGAGATATCACATTGATTTCTTAGTTGAGTTAATGGGAATACAGAAATACGTATTTGGATTGCTGTTCAATAAATTCAGTCGCGCATTTATACGAGTTGATTAGTTTGCAAAGTTTCAGTAAATATTGACAAGAATGAATTATTATGCTTTACGCATAGATTACGAAAAACTTACAAGTTTATTGCGATATGAAATATACTGGAATTAAAATTAAAGGTAATCGATAGTAACTGAACTTCCAAAAATGTATAGAAAATGTATTAGTTTCGAAAATAATGGATTCGTATCTCTCTTCATCAAGCAAAGTATACGAGTTATCTCCTATTGCAAATACTTTGTAGTATTCTATTTTTCAGAAATCACACGTGTGCTTTGGCTGATAAAAACAGAAATAAAATTATTGCCTAGTTAAATCTATTTCATACAAGCTTAAGTAAAATAATTAAGAGTTAATTCGATAATTCGATCAAAAAAAAAGAAAAAAAAAAGGGATATATATTATTTTTTCATATTTAGAAATCCATCTTTTTATAGAATTACTTCTGTAGTTACACTATTATGTCAAAAACTTAATATATAATGTAGTGCATTACATCTTATAAGAAAAAAAATATATTTAAACTGAAGTAAATTATACTTTCAGTTTAAATTTATATTTTTGTAACTTTTTACTCTAGTTTAAATATTTTTTTCACACTGCGAAAAATCAACGACATTTTGGTATTGAATTTCAATTGACGATATTGAATCATAGCTTGACCGAATAAATTAACAAATGTACTGGGTTTTTTTTTCAACAAGTCTTAAAAAATTGAACAAAAAAGTAAATTTAAAAAAAGAAATTAAACAAAAATTATTTTACTTTATAACTTATTTTTACTTTATACTTAATATTTTATTATTAAAATTGTTTTATTTTATAAAATTTGGAAATACGAATGTACATTACAAAAATAATATTTCTTATAAAAACAATCATTATTAACAAATTAACACATACTTTTGACTATTTAAAATAAACTCAACAGGCTTTTGTTTTGGCGAATTTTTTCTTCAACTCATCAATGTCTAATGACTTGGTAATGTCAATTTCAATAAAAATAATAGCTAAACCATTAATTTTCTCTTTTCTAATGCTTGACTGAAAATAATTCATAATAGTTCTCCTTTAGAAACAGATACGGGTAATATGAGTAGAATTCTCTTTTCAAATTGAGAACATCTCTTTTCACTGGCGGTACAAAGATTCAAAAGGTATGAGACCCCTTAACCCCTTCAGGGTCGCTTAATATTTGAAAAAACCATACAAAAGTACCTATTTTTTTATTACAGAAATTGAATAATTATAAGGTTTCTAAATAAAATATGCAATTAGTTTTTTTAAGGCAAAAAGACATTATGTTATAGAACAAATTAACATTTGTAGAAATGCCATCATGCGAGAATTCTGTGTCTTAACACCTTAAGCACCGCCCCCCGATAAGTGTAGGCTACTTTTTTTTATATAATTCAGATTATTTGATTCCCACCTCTTTTTTTATGTAGAAATATTCACCGTAGTTTACGGCAGATAAACATGACCTTTAATTTTCACATCTTTACAAATTTTTACAAATAATATTTAATATAATATATATGCATTAAACATTGATTATCAACCACTTTTTTGAGTATGATATATTTCGAAACATGCAATACAAAGTCCAACAACACAATCAGCATAATGGAATCTTCAGGTGGAAATTCCAGTTAAATTTTTCTGGTATCAGAAGTTTTTTCCATCAGTTAAATCTTGAGCCCGGAAATATGACGGGCGCGAGAAATAAGGAACGACACCTCAGCCCGTGATATTGACGGGAGCGAGAATTAAGGGGTTAAAGTAAATTTGAATTTTTACTGATAACACCTAACCAAAGATTGTAAAGTTAATCCTGCACGATTAGTTGCTCTTCTACATACGTATCTACACAATTTTCTTCACATTGCGAAAAAATCGCACTAAATATTTCATGTAATTTCTCATTTAATTTTTCATTTTTTTGTCAAATAAAGTAAATTGACTAGAATCAACTTCATTTATAGAACTAGTAATCTTAATCTCTAAGTTCGTACAGTTAGATTTCAATACCATTTTTTAACTAAAATATCTTTCAATCCTTACATATCGATCAAAAGTATTAACAAAAAGAAGAATCTCACCAACCAGTAGTCATGAATTGTTCAAATAATAATGCAGCTTCTCTCCCCAAATAACGTTTCAGAAAGTTCAGAACATTAACCCGATTACGGTTGAACACCAAACACTTTTTAAAGTTTTTTCACTCACTGCTAAATAAAATCATCAAACTCAGGAGATGTAAATAAAAATAAGGCTTAAAGCTGATCGAATATTAAATTAAATACAGACTCATAAATAACTCGAACACGTATTAAAATAAGTGAAGCATAATCAAACTTTAATGGAACCTGCTTGGTTTACAAACTTTAGAATAGACGCGTCAAAAAAACAAAACATTGCCATTTTCAGAAAAGTATCTTTGCACAAAAAATGCAGGAACCCAGCCTTAACACAAGACCACAGCATCGCAGACGATAATATTAATTTCTAACAATAACTGCTAAGAGAGTATTATAGTCCTTCGGAAGTCATAGCTAAATGTTCTTTCTAAAGACATGAATACATTGAGTTTTGGAGATACGGAATTTATTTTTTAACTAAATTGGATGAAGAATTACCATTGGTTAACCTAGGGGTAAAAATTAGGTTAAATGGACAATTTAAGGATGGATTTCACCGTATGCGATTGAATTTAATTGCTTTTAAGGATGAAATAAAAATTTTAATATAGAACATACCGAGAAAAGGCGATTTTCGATTTTATTGAAAAAAAAATGAAGTAAGAGTTAAAAGAGAAGTTGTGTGAAAAATTATTTTCGTATAATATATACAGTGTCTCACAAAAGTGATGGGACACTTGTGCTTTATAAAAAGAAACTGCAATAAAATAAATAAACAAACATGTGCAAAAATTTTTTGGGTGTGTTTCATATTTAAAGTTAGTAACAATTATTACATAACATACATTTTGTCAAAATATTAAAATATTAATTTAGTAAAAATACAATTGTTCAGAACGGAGCAAAAAATGGCTCACATAAGTGATGGGACACTTACTTTTCCATCAAATATTTATCCACAAATTTTACTTTTTAAAAGGTTTTAATATTTTGTTGGATTTCCTTTTACTTTTAAAACATGATTTAATCTTTTTGGGATGGATTCGACTATTTTTTTGTGATTTCTGGAGTGATTTTACCCCATTCTTCTTGAAGCACCGATTTTAGTTGTTGTTTTGAAGAAATGGTGTGTTTGCGAATTCTTGATTCCAATTCTTGCCAAATATTCTCTATGGGATTTAAGTCTGGAGATTGTGGTGGTGTTTTTATTATTTCAGGACAGTTATATAGCAGCCAGAGTCTAACGTTCAGAGCAGTGTGCTTGGGGTCATTGTCCTGGTAGAATTTAAAATCGTTATGAAGGTTCAATTTTCGTGCTGAAGATTTCAAATTTTGCTTTAAAATATCAATATACTTGTACTGATCCATTATACTGTCAATAAAAACAAAATTACCAACTCCAGCGGACGACATACACCCCCATACCATAACTCCTCCTCCACCATGTTTTACTGTTGGTACCAAGTTCTGTTTGCGAAGTTCTTCCCTTGGTTTTCTCCACACCAAGATTCTACCGTCAGAACCAAATATATTAAATTTACTCTCATCAGCAAATATAACTTTATTCCAGTAATCAGAATTCTTATTTATGTTGGATTTTGCGAAAGCTAGTCTGAGTTTTCTATTCTTTTCACTTACGAAGAATTTTTTCCTGGCTACTCTACCGTGATATCCAGCAGATCGAATTACCCTTCTAATAGTTTCAGGATTAACAATTATTCCATATAATGCTTGTAAATCAGCAGCAACTTTTGAAGCACTAATTCTTGGATTTTTTTTAATATTTCGAACGATAATTCGCTTTATTCCATTGGATAGCTTTGATGGTCAGCCAGGTCTTCTTTTATCCTGAATCATATGATTCTTTTTATATCGTTTAATGATATTGAAAACTGTTGAACGACTCAAGTTAACTGTTTCAGCAGTTTTTCTAATAGATTTTCCACGTTCAATATGCAAATTAATAACTAATTTTCGAATTTCAGGCGAAGTTTCTTTTCGTTTAGCATTCATGACTACACAGAGCTAAAAAACACAAAAATTCCAAAACAAACTGGAGAGAAATACTGCAGACGATTTTATAAATTATTGCCAATTGCTTTTAAGTAAAAATAAAACCCCAAAAAATATTTTTATTGCTTATTTCAGGCGATTTTTGTTGCATATATAATGGTGTCCCATCACTTATGTGAGCTATTTTTTGCTCCGTTCTAAACATTTGTATTTTTATTAAATTAATATTTTAATATTTTGACAAAATGTATGTTATGTAATAATCTTTACTAAATTTAAGTATGAAACACACCCACAAAAAAAATGTGTACATGTTTTTTTAATTTATTTGATTAGTTTCCTTTTGTAAAGCACAAGTGTCCCATCACTTATGTGAGACACTGTATATATATTGTTTATATAATATTAGGAGTGGGAATCTATTTAAAGTTTTTAACTGCATTAATCGAAGTTTCCTAATGGATTAATCGACTAACTAATCGGTTTTTAATCGGTTTCTGTTTTATTTCACATGATTTTAATTTTAATTTAAATAATTAAATCTTGACCAAAAGTAAAAATAACTACTTTTTGTTTAATACAGTGGTATTTTAAATACGTAGATTATATGATAGTTCTAGGGGCACTTCCGCAAATAAACCGCACGTTACTGAGCATCCGTAAACAAACGAATTTTTATTTTATTAAATACATGTATTATAAATTTCCCTTTAATTAAGATGTTGTTCGATTATGTAATATTTCGTGTAGTTGTCTCTCAGTACTTTGGTATATACTCATTTAAAAATATAATTAAAAGCCTTATAAATATCATTTAAAAATACCTTAAAAATTAATATTATGTACATATAATATGTTTAAAGATCAGAATTAAACTTACCTATCCTACATATTTATTTTCAGAAGGAACAGAACAGATTACAAAAATGCTATACCTATGCTATTATTACTATACTACTTTAACCAGTCTCGTAAGTATTGGCGAGAACTTCGGTTATGGAAGATTAACGACAGAAAAATTTGCTTAAACCTATTAAAGCACCTTTTTCGAAGTTGAGTCTTAGATAGCTTTCCCCTCTCAAATTAGTATATAAGGCTTATGTCATGAAAATCGTCCAAACGGCTTTCGATTTAAAACTTTTGCATCAGCATTTTTAAAATAGTTTTAGTCAGTCAAAACGAACTTTTCCGAATTCGGAACTTAGCTAGATCATTTTCTCGTGCTCGAATTACTATAAAAGATACGTTTCGTGTTAATCGGTTGAGAATTTTTCGAATTATAGCAAGCAGCATTTTCAGCACTGATTTTGTTTTAACCTGTCAAAATTAATTTTCATAAATTCGGGACATAACTAGATCATTTTATCGTGCTCGATTTAATATACAGTCCAGTTTCGTGAAAATTATTCCAGCCGTTTTCGATACTATCCATAATCAGAAAAATTGTTTTCTCGTTTAATATATATGATAGTATAAGTACATGTCATATTATCTATATAATTTTTTGCTCTTTCTCCAACCTCTCACATGTGAACTTGCTTGTCCAAGGCACGTGTATTCGATATGATTTATGCGCGTTTTTGATATTTATAGACTTGGTGAGTTGTGTCATATATCTTTGGGTTTATTATCTCATTTTGTTGAATTTTCATTTATTTCTTAGTTATTTTAATTCCTTTCGATTATTCGTTTTTCGATACGTTATAAGGAGCTTAATGTTGTAATATTTACAATAATAAGTTCCTCTTGCAGTGAAAGCCGTGCTTGATCTCTCTCTTATTAGTGATTGTCATTTGAGCCGCTAGTGCTATACACGGAAGAGTGTTTTGAATTAGTAACCTTGCATTTATGTATTATTGAGTGTTGATCTAAGGACTAATTTATCGTTAGCGCAGAGTAAACTAAGCTAAATGAAAGAAGCAGTTTCTTCCCAATTTGGTTTTAATAAACAGTGCCTTATAACTTACACCTGACTATGTCTGCATCTCAACGTGACTGCCCTGATGGGCACGTCACAACACTTTCACATTATTAGGATAAGGGATCGGAAGTAGCGCGCTACAAGTAGCGAAACTACTGTAGCTGCTACTTTTTACAGTAGTTTGTAGTGTATCACTCTACATTTTGAATAATGTAGTGTAGCGAGTAGCGCGATACAAAAAATCCGTAGTTTGTAGCGAGAACCGACGCTACATTTAACGCTACTTCTGGGATAGGAAATGTACCATTCTGCAAATCACGTTGCCGAAATTTGCTTCTTTTGAGCAAAATTTGTTCTACTCAACAATTTGCGAATCTCAGCTACAGAGTATAACAACGTATCGCATGAAGTGATTAACTTTCTCCATTGACACTTGCGGCTAAAATCAAGTACTAATCCGCCAAATGAATTAATTTTTTTCTGGCAACACTTGTCTATTTACTCATTATTAAGTCTTCATGCTTTAACGCCTGTTTTTTATTATTTAGAATTTCTTGATTTACAGATTTATTTATTATTTGCATCTAGAGTTGTTTTTCTGTAATTTTCTAGATTATAATCTTTCTCTTAATTTTGGTACGAAATTTAATATATGTATATATTAACATTTTGGACACATAAACAAAACATTTTCTTGTATGTAATCTTTTTTAATTCTCTCGATTATGTTGCATTCATTTAATTATATCCCGGTAGACGTGATATAACGAGGGGTCGCTTTATTATTTAATTCGTGTCTTCAATTTCTAGTGTAAATGGAACCCTTTGACAAAATCTGAAAGTAGCGAAGTAGTGACTACTTTTGAAAAGTAGTTTGTTTGTTTGTTTATTGAGAACATACATCTGACTTGTGTGCTTGACATCAAGTGCCCGCTTATAAGTCATCGTCAATATACAGGGACGTGATAGCCACAAGGAAATTTACAACACCAGAGAGTTACATGCGGGAGCTCCACAAAGTGTGTGCAATGGAGCTGGCGGGAGTCTAACCCGCCGACCTGACTCCTACGCTCACAAGCGATTAGCGGAATGGTGTCTTAACCACTCGGCCGCGGAGGCCCCAAGTAGTTTGTAGTCGCTACTTTTTAAAGCAAGTAGTTGTAGTTGTAGTTAACTACATTTTCGATAAAGTAGTTGTAGTTGTAGTTCGCTACAATAAAAAAGTAGTTTTTTCGACCCCTGATTAGGATATATCTCTGTGTGTGTGTGTGTGTGTGCTTTTCTAAATTATTTTTTCCCAGAAAACGGCTATTCTCTTTCTCTAAAAGCAAATTATAATTTTTGCAGAATATAATCAGACAAAAAAAATTAAATGCATCCCAGCTATTTAATAAAGAATCATTATTCTTCTTTAAAAAATATATATTATATGTAAAATCGTTCTTTGTATTCTGTGGTATACAAATGTGTAATCCTATTTCTGTTCTAAAATATGATTAGCGCGAAAAGTTACGCTTCTACACTAACAGTCGAAACGTACTATTTATTTAGATGAAAAGGCTGTTATTATTTGAATAAAAATTAATTTGAAATACAAAAGTTTATTTAATGAATTTTTGAACAAACACGCTTCGTTTAACATTGTGTACATTACAAATTTTATCGCACAATTCTTTGGAAGTATACTGATAAAAATTGCAATTTGAATTCGCAATTGTTCTAAATTGAGAAAATATTTTTATGCATCCCATTTTAAACAAACCATTGTTTCTTTTAAATATTTAGCTAGCTCGCTTCACCTATTTTAGTTTAGAAATTTATGAGGAATTATTTTCCACATAACTTACCATGATAGATCTATATAAACTTAATTTCCGCAAAACATAGACAATAGTTATTTTTAAACTAAAATGCAAATAGAGAATTTTGTTGAAAAATGAGAGTGCACAAATAAACCAAAATTGCATTTTATCATTTGATAATGTGATTTACATACAGAAGGGGAGCATTATTATTCATTAATTATTTATAATAATATAGATGTTTGTCTCTCTCTCTCTGTGTGTGTGTGTGTACGTGTGTGTACTGACCTCTGAGCACAGAGCTACAAGATGTAGCAGAAAGTTACCTGTATGCCTGATGTTATGCGCCTCGAATATACTTTTTAGATTTTTTGATAATTAGCTGATATATTAATTAAAAACCTAACGAACTTTGCAAAATGACGAGTTTCCATCATGTCGCCAACCGTGCCTGAGGCTTTCCCAGTATAGTCGGTTCTTCAAGCAGATGAAGGAAAAAGGTGTAGGTATTTCTGCATTTTGAAACTGCGACAGCCTGATCCATCAGGAAGAAAAAAAAATACCCTCATATATTCAGGGTGCCTTTACGGTTCACACTGTAATTTTCGTTATAAAATATTAATATTTACTATTTCAAAAAATATTTTTTTCTATAAGTCGATTTCATATTAGTTTTTACGTTTTCAGTTTTTTCTACACTTTTAAAACTGCCATCCACATGGCTCGGTTGCAAGTACAAGAAAAAACATGCCGACTTATTTAGGATAGTTTTCGGTTTATACGGTATCTTTTGTTTTAAAAAAAATATTAAAATTTACTATTTTAAAAAATATTTTCAGAAATTCAACTTCATATTGGTTTTTATGTTTTCCACTGTTCGCGCCTGTTTCTCGGATGAAAATAAAAAACACTTAGTTAGGGTACTTTTTTATCGTAACGGCAACTTTTGTTTAAAAAAGTATTAATATTTACTATTCTAAAAAATATTTTCTGGAGATGAAGTTCTGTTCGTTTTCATGTTTTCCGTTTTTTCTGCAGCTTTAGAATGTCATCTCATTTTACGGTATGAAAATACATAAAAGCAAAAATACTTACTTATTTCTTTTTTCCTGCTTTCAACAATATCTTTTAATTAAAAAAAATATATTATTTACTTTATCAAAACATTATTTTTTCTGTAAGTAGTTTAGCGCATTCGCCAAAGACTTTTCTTTCTTTTTCTTTTTTTCTCTGTCCCTTCCCACATATTATTTCGCATTTTAAGAGAATCGCGCTTTTAATTATTTTCAGATGGGGAAGGTTGATTTGTTTTAAAATACATGAATAGAGAAAAATAGGATTAAGCAAGGGATTTTTTTTTCGCCTTGTTAAAAAAGTCTACAGATAATTGACCGACTCCGATGATTTTTTTACCATTATTATTATTTTTTTTTAATTTTGTAATGTAAAAATGAGAAAAAAATAAGATACGTTACAGTTTTTTTTCGGGGGGGGGGGGGGGTATTTCTCAGGAACTTTTGTTCAGAATTCAAAATATCATATATCTAAATGTCAGAAATTAAATCGACAATCACTATAAGGGGCCACATAAGTTCGTTTATAAAGATTTTCGTTTAATAAATATAAAATCATACTAGTTCGAAGTTCATACAAATTTGACAGGAACTAGCATAGCAGGTGCATGAACACGGCTGAACACTGCTGTGAACACTGCTGAAGGCAGAAGGGTACCCGACTCTAGGTTCGTTTGAATAGATTTTTGTTTAAAAATATAAAATCATACAAGTACGAGAGTGTGCACCGCCAAAGGCAGGAGCCCCCAATAGTAGGTTCTTTTTCAAAGATTTTTGTTTAAAAACATAAAATCATACAAATTCGATGTTCGTTTGAAAAAACAAACTGGAGAGTGAGTAGCACGCCCGTATGTATACTGCCGAAGGCAGTGGTGCGCCCTCACACTAAATTCCGCCCAGAGAAAAGTGTCTGCATTCAACATTGGTTCTTAGGTATATTTAAGATTATCTCCCGGGACCCGGCAACGCCGGGCGGATCAGCTAGTTCTTAATTTATTACGTGTAAATTTACTTTATTTATTCCACAGTGGGAAATTTTAGATTATTTGTCTAGCTATAAATTTAACTTTGATTAAAACGAATTCTTTTTTAACATTAATGTAGGAACGTATCATATTTATGCAAGAGAAAATATTATTACCACATGAATAAAAATGGATTTATTGAAAAAAGTTTTATTTCCGCTATTTTCAATAACGAGTATTAATTTAACGGTTTCATCATTGTAATTTTTATTGATATTATTATTTTAGTTATAATAATTTAATACTTGTTTTATACTTCGAACAATTTTGAATGTCTACCGTTTTAAAAATAACTCTTTCGATTAAATGTTTAGCCGATTCCGTAATTTTTAATTTAAAAATCTGCTACTAATCAATTATTTATTTTACCTTCATAAATAGCAATAAATAAGTCCTAAATTATATATTAAACAAACAATGAAAATCATGTAGTATAGAGTATTAAACATTATCATTACAAATATATTGTTTCAAGAAAAGGATACCTGTAAATCAAAGATTTCGTTTCTTCTCAAAGAATGTATTTTATTCAACGAATGTTCTATAATCAAATTTCTTACAACAGAATTTACGAAATAGATTAATGTAATAAGCAAACACAAACAGTTTCAAAGATTCAAATATTAGTTATCTAAACATATATATAAGCGTACTAGTAGTTTGTTAGAAACAATTTCAGTTCTAAAAAACATATTACTGATGCCTCTAATATCGCAGACAAGGTTCGCTACATTTCTCATTTGATCAAAACAAATCTACTTATACAATTTCTTTGGCGAGAAAATTTTGTGATTAATCACAGATAAACTGTGCTATTCTCAATAATGCATCTCCTATGGATCGTAGATATTTGATATCCACAATTTTCCAAAAAATTGTTTGACGACAAGTGTTTGATGAAGTTGCCAGGTCACCAAGAAATTCCCCAAGCACCAGCTGTACAGTGGTCAACGTATTATATTTACTATACACAAATACCTATAAAACCCCTTTTATGTCAGCAATAGCGCATGTTCATGGAAGCGATTTTTAACATTTCCTGTTAAAAATAAAATTTTATTAAGTTCAGTTGGAGTACGAATACTACAGTTGAAAACACCCTTCTGTAAATTACATCTCACAGCAGAAAATCTACTTATAATCTTCTGCGAAATCCTGTATATGATCTCTATACTTTATACTCACTATATAGTATACTAAATTTTAGTTGAACTGGAAAAATTATAACGCAAGTTATTAAACTGAAAATGTACTTCCAGCAATTACCGTCTATAGACAACAATTTAATTATGTTGTGTGCCCTGTAAAAAAAAACTTTAAATGTTTCAAGTATTATTTTGTAGGAAATAGGCTGTAGAAAATCTAATTACTTTTTATCAATTTCGTACTGTTTGAAATAGTTTAACATTATAAAAACACACTCCAGATAATTCCCACAAATTGATTATAATTTTGTGTGCCTCTATAAATGAACGATTAATAATATGTATGCCATTTTTAAAATTCGATGAGATGCATCTCAATAACATAAGTCAATTCCATTATTTTTAAATATTGAAACGCTTGTAAAATGTACTTTTAACAATTACCACCCGTAGTCTATAACATATCCGACTTCTTTTATGCGTCCTTTTTAAAGAACGTTTAATGTTACGCACACGTTGTGTTGTATCACAGTAACAAATCTCAAATTTCATTATACAGGGTGGTTATATTTAAAGTTACCCTGTTTAGAACTACGTAGAGCCCGCTCTGGTTGACATATATCGATGAAACTGGGAATATAAGCTATATGGACCATGGGGAAATGAAATCTGCTATAAAAATTATTAGTTCAAATTTCGACCACCAGGTGAGAAAAAGGCGCACGAAGACCAAAAATCCCAAACTGGAAACACAAAACATGTTTTATTTACAGCTTCTGTTCAATGTGCATTCCATTTGCTGCAAGCACATGTTCAAAACGTATTATAGCGTGTTCAACAGTAGCGCGAAGGCTTGTTCGATCAATTGCAGCAACATGACGAGTTATGCTTGTTTCCAAATCAGGCAGAGTCCGCGTGCTTCCTCCATACACACGATCTTTCAGGAATACCCACAACCAGAAGTCAGAGGGATTCAATTCCGGTAAACGAGAAAGCCAGGTTGTCGGAAAACTTCTCGAAATTACCCGATCATCTCCAAAGTGGGCACTAAGCATTGCCGTCACTACTCGGGCTATGTGAGGTGGTGCATCATCTTGCATGAATACGGTAATCTCTAAACACTCTCGCTCTTGTAAGGATGGAATGGCCAGTTTCTGAAGGAGGTCGCAGTAACGGGTACCCGTAATGGAACACCTTTTAGGACCCTGAGAAGAGTTCTCCTACAAAAAAGGGACCAAGAATGAACCCAGCCGTAAAGCCACACCATACAGTAATGTAATCAGGGTGCAAAGACTGTTCATGCACAATATTAGGACTTAAGCGACAGTTCTGAGTATTCCCCATACGCGACAGTTCTGAGTATTCACTACTCCATCTAGGGTAAAATGCGCCTCGTCTGGCCACAAAACGTTCCAAGGCCATGCATTGTCAACGGGTATTCTGGCCAAAAACATCCTCGCAAATTGAGCTCGTGTGTCCGGGTCTGCAGGGTTCAGCGCTTGCACAACGTGAATCTTGTATGGATACCACTTTATAATGGATCGAAGAACCTTTCGTACTGTAGACCAAGGGAGAGACAAATCACGTGACATCGCTCGAGCACTTGTCGAAGAATATTGGGATCCGGACGCTCTTTCGACCTCGGCAAGAGCAACTTCTTCGGCAGTTTCATTTGAAATCCGTTTCCGTCCTCTTCCTTGCAGAACACCCTGCTCCCCATTCTCTTCGAATTTAGACATCATCTTTTAAAAAGCCTGCCTCGGCAGTGGTCCTTATCGTAAGCCTTTCAAGCGTCGATATTTTCGCAGTGCAACTGACAAATTACTGCCGTTCCGATAAACCAACTTCACCAGTAACGCTCGTTCCTTCTTCTCTAGAGGCATGGTGCAGAATGACTTTACGGCAGCGACTACTGGCTTTTTAAACCGCTCCAAATTTGCATAAAGTCATTTCTGGTAGATGAAAACCGCTGTCTATCTGTCAAAATTTGAACTTTTTTTTATTGCATATTTCATTTCCCCATGGTCCATATAACTTATATTCTAAGTTTCATCGATATCTGTCAACCAGAGCGGACTCAACGTAGGTCTAAACAGGGTAACTTTAATTATACTCCCTGTACTTGATCTCCCTGAACTTGCAGTAGCAGAACGTCGTTAAAAAAGACTTTAAAAATTATCTCTCACGCATCCTAATACACTTTGTATTCTTTTAAACGAACAATAAATGCTACATAGACTATTTTAAATAAGTAACATGTTGTGATGAACCTTAATAACACATACAAATTTTTGTAAGTCCAAGTATATTAATTAAAGTGTTCGGGAACGGGAGACAAACATGCGAACGGATATTATAAATATGTCAACTATGTTGAAGAGTGCTAAATATGATTACCCAAACCGTTTATAATAACTATTCTCGACTTAAAAGCATTTGGTAATTTTTACAAAAATTCTAAGGGAAACTTTAAAAATGCATATTTAGTCTTACAAAACAATACACACAATGAAAGAGAATCGTAGGGGAAGGTGACCTAAAATGATCCTAACGGGCGAAACGATCCACAAGTGTTTACTTCCAGACATGTCGCGCCATCTACAGAGTAACACATAAACTAGTTGTGATAAGTAAAGAAGAAGCAAAGGCGGTATTCAGGCGATCGCAGTATTACGCGTCTAAATAGAATTCTTTGAAAAATTGGTTTTTATAACATCTTTCATAAGGAAGGCACTCACTTTCATATTTATTTAGATATACAGTCTTTCATGTACAGAAATATGACTTGGTTTACTGAATGGAGTATGTTTTTAGATGCGAATTACACTTATGTATTGTCATAATTACTTTTATATCCTTTATTTTGCCGATAAAAAAACAATTTACAATTATTTTTAAATGAACGATCATTTTGCCCTTTGGTGAGTGTAAAATGATCCTTTGGCAACTTTTTAAAAAATCTATTTTTTTTATTACACAATTTGTGTGTATAATATTATTAAAATATGTTTATAATGCAAAATATAGTGTAAAACATACTAGAAAAGGGACAAAGTTTTATTTAAACAGTTATGTTATTTTACACAAATTTTTCCCTTATAAGGGGATTATTTTAGGCCACCTTCCCCTAATTGTTTAAAAAATAATTCTTAGTATATTTAGCGAATATACAGCGAATTTCCTATTACATTGTATGCATATTATCTTTTACTTTTCATTCAGTTGGTATGATGATTAACGTTCTCTTTTAGTTCTAAAATTTGGTAAAAATTTGAAAAAGATATTTTTAATAACAACTGATGTGTAATATTTGTGCACGAAAAAAATATTATTTATATTAATATAAGTTAATTTAAGATAGAAATATTATTTTTACAACTTTTCTTTATATAGATGTGTTAAATTTAACGGCCAGTTTTGAATAAAGATTTAATAGTATGTTATTTTTTTTATCGATGTAATTCTACTATAGCACAATACTATTAATCCATACAGATAACATAAACTTTCGTATCTATATAAAAATGGCAACATATTAAAATCATGTTGATACCAATTATAAGTAAATTAAACTATAAAATCATGTTAGTTTTATTTGATGTTGATTTCCTTAAAGAAACAACTAGTAGAGTAATTTCGGGTATTATGGAATACTATATTTAAATTTGGGGCAATTGAACATCCCGATATTGTTTAAAACCCGAACATCGAATACAGTTACAAATTTCAATTATCTACGAATAGTTTTTATAGACAAAAATTATTTTACAAAATTTCGTCACTTGCAAACAAATAATAAAACAAAAAACGTATTTTGGTATTTTGAGAGTATTATCAGATAGTCGGGAAATATGGAATAGGGGGTTAAAAATTAAGAAAACGAACAAAATTGGGTAAAAAACAGATGTAATGGTATCAAGACAGCAGGATCAAAAGATAGTGTCTAAGTAGTCAGCCAATATACTCCTTTTTATAATTCAGATTTCCACAAATCACAAATATAAGGAGTTGTCTTTGCGCCACCATAATCATGGGGTATTATGAGACAATGGTATTCCATAATAACCCGACACCGCCGGTATCGCGAGCAAAAAACTAGTATTACATCATAAACTGTTGGTATTTCGGTGTACATTATGCTTAATTTTAATGTAAAAATATTACTTCTAATAATGAATAAAAAATATTAAAAAATGATCTCCTGAATTTTTCCAAAGAGAAAAACAACTATTTATTCACACAAGGCGCCCTGACGCCGACCGACGAACTGCGCGTTCTAGGGGGACTTTCTGGAAACGTTCTTAAGTTGTTTATAATATTGTCGTTTCGTGGCAGCGCTTTACCAAACAGGAATCTTGGTATTCCATATTAGTCCACTATTCCATAATATCCGAAGTTCCTGTATTTCACTTAAACATATAGATAGATTCTCCATACTTTTCAGGATAAAAATATTTTCTAGGCATATTTTTACTCAACTTATTACAACACATATAAATTCAATCTGGGTAAATAATAATTAACTTAGTTCAAATTAAATTTCTTTTAAATAAAAGCAAATGATTGTTTTTAATAAAATAACACCGAATTAAACGAATTGTCACTTTATAAAACGGAACTTCACACAAGTGAAATAATATTAATCAACTGCTCCAAATGTTATAGGGTAAAAGTATATTTCTAAACCTTTTTCTTTTAATATAACTACAACAACATACGGTGAAACTCTGGTTATCCGAGCCAATGTGTTCTGAATTCAACACTGATATGCAAAAGTTCGGATAATAACAACAACAATAATAATAAAACTTGCATGTTGTGGCCATCACAAAATTTTCTTCTATATAAATTAAATTAATTAAAAAATTTAAATAGTACAAGAAATTGCATCTTTTTAGCAAATATGTTATTTACACGATGTATTCCCATATTCGAGAAGCTAAGCGTGAAATTTTGTTGAAATCTGCGCATTTAAACTAGTGGTATAAACATCACATAATTCGAACAAATCATCGAATTTCGACACCCTTCTTAGATGACACACTCTATTCCTATAATGAGTATTCTAAATTTAAGGTTACGGTGAATTCTGCACACCTATACTGTAGTTATAAGCATAATTTAATCGTGCAAATCATGGATTTGCGTCACCCCCTCTTGGGAGATTTTGCCCAAAACTAATCAGCGCCAGTTCACATAAAGATAGAATTTCATATGAAATTCCATACTATTTTACGCAATAGTCCGTGAGTTAGAGCGCCGACAAAGTTTGTGTCACATACATACAGACAGACTCACAGACAGACATTTTTAAAAACAGTGAAATTGTGTTCAAGACATTATAAATCGTATAAATCCGTCGAAAACCGGAAGTCGATTTTTTTTCCCGAATTCAATATTTTCTTCTTCTTGTATAGATAGAAAAAGTAAAAAGATAAATATTCAGAAATGATTTTGTTTCCATATATTTCCAACCATTATTTACTAGTGATAATATGTGCTTTATAAATTATGCGATTAAATAAGGTGAAGATTACTATTAAATAGTGGTTATAAAAATAGGTAACACGCTCACCCCTGTCAAATAAAAATTTCTCTAAAGTTGCTTTATTTTAGTAAATATGTAAGTTATTGTAGGTTGAAAGATAAGATAACTTTTTCTAGTAAAAATTAAAAACATATATACAATACAGTATTTCCACGCATTTAGAGGTGTGAATAGCCCAATAAAATTAATTGTTTTGCTTTAGACATTCGTTTGCGTCCTTCACCTGTATTATTAGCGATGAAATATTGACTTAAATTTCTACAAATGTTTTCAACAAAACATAAATTTTAACTTTGGTTTAAATAGAAATTTGAAGAAAATTATATTTTTTTGAACTAATACATGCAGTTTGCATTTGAATAACTTGTTTTTAATGGCTTTTTTTTTCCTTGATATCTTTCCGAATGACTGAAACGCAAATAATAAGAGTTTTGTTGTACATAATTATATTACTTATATAATTAACAATTATTCTAATTTTATATAGTAGTTAAATTCATATTAAAATCAAATAATATTTTTACTAGAAAACTGGCCCAGAAGATGAAAAAATATTTATTCATCTTATAATACGAAATTTCACTGACAGAATTTTTAATATTCTGAAAGACTGAAATGGATCCTAATATATTCCTATTATATTATATGCAGGATTTTATTCCATCTTTGAAGGATTGTCCTTTTGCACCCTAATCTCGTCCTATTGCTAAATTTAAAAAAAAATCTTTCTACTTTGACCACCGATGAAACATAATTATGTCACTAAAAATGTCATTATCATTTTAATAAATAATTATTTTAAAGTTAAAGGCTTACTTTAAAAAATATCTAGTTTTAATTGTAAAGTATTCATATTACAGATATTATTGAATAAATACTGTTTGGATACAATAAACTAAATCCTTATCCATACATTTTATTTTATATTTCCACGTAAAACTAGTCGGATGTGTCAATCCCAAAACTTTCTTCTATCTCACACAGGTTTCGCATACACTAAAATGAATCAGCACCCATTTATATCAATGTCTAACTGAAGCTCAAGTTTTATTAAATTCCGTGCAGTATTTCTTGAGATATGACTATCGCCAAAATCGTGTAAATCCTTCAAAATGCTGCATAGCAGCGCCACTTGCTGGGTGAGTTTTACCAAAAACTAATCAGCACCAATTTATATCAGAGACTAATTGAATATAAAGTTTTATTTAATTCCGAGCATTAGTTCTTGAGATAGAGCTATTACGGAAATCGCGAAAAATGCTGCATAGCAGCGCCACCTGCAGGGCGATTTTTACCAAAAACTAATCAGCACCCATTTATATCAGGGACTAACTGAATCTAAAGTTTTATTAAATTACGAGCATTAGTTCTTGAGATAGAGCTATTGCGGAAATCGCGAAAAAAGCTGCATAGCAGCGCCACCTGCCGGGCGATTTTTACCGAAACCTAACCAGCATCAATTTATATCAGGGACTAACTGAATCTAAAGTTTTATTAAATTCCTAGCATTAGTTCTTGAGATAGAGCTATTGCGGAAATCGCGAAAATTGCTACATAGCAGCGCCACCTGCCGGGCGATTTTTACCAAAAACTAATCAGCACCAACTTATATTAGGGACTAACTGAATCTAAAGTTTTATTAAATTCCGAGCATTAGTTCTTGAGATAGAGCGCCCACAAAATTTTTGTCACATACAGACAGACAGACAGACAGACAGACAGACAGACGGACAGACAGACAGAGTCACAGACAGACATTTTCTAAAAACAGTCAAATCGTGTTCAGGACCTTCTAAAACGTATAAATCCGTCGAAAACCCGAAGTCGAAAATTTTCATGAATCCAATACTTTCTTCTTGTAAAGATAGAAGAAAGTAAAAAGGGAAACAATACGTTAAAAAATAAAAATTACCGATGAAATCGAAAAAAAAAAATTCTTAACACAGATCCGTAGATTAGTTATACGAAAATTATTCAAAATATCAAAGAACGAAAAAAATCTGTTTTAGACAGGTTTTCATTTTATCAGGTATAACTGAATTGAAAAAATGAAATTTGTTTGTGAAATCTTTTTGTTTGTAAAAGTTTTTTGTTTAGGGTGTCGTTTTCAAAAGTTTTACTGTATAACGTTTTTCATTCGTAGTTTATTTTGTGTTTATTTATGTGCGATACAACAATTCACCTGGTGTGCAAATACTTTTTTTGCTCGCTGTAAATAAAAATAATTCCGCAATAAAAAATATACTTATCCAACTCATTTAACCTAAAGTGAAGTCAAAGTGTAAATAAATAATGATAAAACAAAATACTGATATCGAGGGTTTTTTTCTTTCTTTCTTTAAGCAAAATAATTATAGATCTCACAGCGCATTCGATTTGGCGTAAAAATAACATAAAATAAAAGAGAAGAAAAAAAAACGTGATATATGTTACGATATCACAACTCAATTCTTAAAAACTAGAATTGAGGTGCAAATCACGATCTGCCTCAAACGACTCTAAATTCAACGGGCTAGAATATTTCGAAATGTATTTTACGATTGAAGTTTATAAATACGAATCAGTCTACTTATAATAAAATAGTATTAAATTTATTTTTATTATTATTATTAACATAAAAAAGGAAATAATTTTTACAATGTAGATTAAATGAAAATTACCAACATTACATTTTGAAAATTACGTAACTTTGATGGACTTATAGGAAATTATTTTTTGTTGTTGTTTACTTCAGTTACAGCGCCTAGAATACATAGTGTGGAAATATGCTACAAAATAGTACTAAAAAATTGAATCCAATAAATGTACAACGTTGCTGAAAAGATAACGATGGGATCGCAGCGCCATCTGCTAGCTCTTGACATTGTATTAGAATGTTTCGGCTGGTGGTAAGTATTTTAAATACTTAAATTATATCCTTTTCTCCTCTGACTTAGTGATTTTTATAAGCTTTTTTAAAATTATGAAAGCATGGCTAAAAAACGTGATACGCATTTTTTTGTCTTTGGTTGCAACATTATCGTAGGAGCACCGTTGCACATTTATAGGCTACAACTTTTTAGCACTTTTTAAAGCATTACAAGGATAGCCGGTTTCCACACTATTTATTCAAGGCGCTGTACTTCAGTCAAAATATATGATTTCAATGACGTCATTGTTTTAAAAGCACTTTTGATCTTTGAAATACTTTGAAGATTTAGGATCCGATTCCCAATGTTGTCATTATACATTCCTATATCCATGGCAATTATACTTTTCTCTATTGTTGTCTCCAACATCAACAATATCGAAATTGTACCTACCGCACTCGGAATCGGTCACTAAGCATTTAATTTTTTAACTTGTTAATGAAAATGACGTCATTTTTGCACATTATTTCAGTTTCATGATTTTTTAAACAAAGGTTTTCTTTATTTTTCACCCGTTAAAACATACAATTTTTAGGACTTTGTGAAGAGGCTTAACCCTTTGAATGGCCGTGGTATATTATTTATACTACTTCATTTTAATCTCCAAATAACACAACTGCATCAGAATTTTTTAATA
The DNA here is from genome assembly GCA_963931845.1 of Maratus michaelseni. Taxonomy (NCBI): domain Eukaryota; kingdom Metazoa; phylum Arthropoda; class Arachnida; order Araneae; family Salticidae; genus Maratus; species Maratus michaelseni. The sequence goes on along the minus strand of OZ007596.1, from coordinate 131,299,339 downwards.
AAAATGTGCTTTTGTAATATATGTGAAGAAAAGTTTTTACTGAATTTCAAATACACGTTTTTATAAATTCTGGCATCATTCAATTATTTCAACATATTAGCTATTATGAACAGAAGATTTTGCCCCTGAAAGAATTAAACTTATTCTATATAATTTTACATAATAATATTATATGTATTTTTATTATTGTTATTTAAAAATAAAGACAAAAACACGTGTTATAATCCCCTTTGTCTCTATTTACTGGTTTTTTTTTCTTTTTACAATGATGGAATAATCGAATAACTGTGTTGCCACCACTGCAGAAATTGCAATACAGTAATCCCTTAACATTCGCGGTTTTAACATTCGCGAGTTTTGATTATTCGCGGACATGAAAATGCGGAAAAACTTAACATTTGCGAGAATCTGATTTGATTATTCGCGAATTTTTAACTGTATCTTTCTTTTTCAGAAATTACAGTGGTTAACGATTGTTGCTCCTGTGTTTTCTCATGTAAATTAATTTTCAGTTGTCAACTGAAAAAGGAGAGAGTGTTGTAGGAAAGCAAAATAATAACAACAGCAGGATACTGATTGCAATGGTGATATTAGAAGTGGTAAGGTAACGGCATCTTCAATCTATTAATTTAAAATGTGCTTGTGCAGGTTCTCGTAGAGATGAAGCTGAAGCTGCAATTAGAAAATAAAAGTATCTCTGAAGCATTTAGCTGTATTTAAATATCGTATTTTAATATTGTATTACATACTGGTCTACTAATACACTATCATCTCTTTGCGAATAGAGAGAGTCGAAATTACTTTATAAAAAAAACCTATACTTTTTAGCTGTAATTATTTCTCCAGTCACTTAATTTGAATTATCTTCATTAAATAAATTTCATATTTATGAACATGTCTGTACATTCCCCTTCTACATACATGTTAAGCATAAAGTATTGTTAAATAAATATTTTCTTTTGTTCTTTGAAGTGCTGTGCCATACTAATAAAAATTTTATAGAACGTAACTCATTTGTTAGTGCACAGAGATAGACTCAACATTCGCGAGATTTTCCTGGAACGTAACCCTCGCGAATGTTAAGGGATTACTGTACAAATAATGTTATTTCGGAAACTAATAGAAATGTAAAAAATCTATTAGTTATTATAATATCCTCAGATACATGCGAATAACTGTCATTAGTTTCAAAATTTGCAGTATTCTAGGAGAAGGAAGTGTGAAATACAAACACAATCAGATTTTAATATAATAGATTCAGCATTTAAACGTATGTTGAGCCATTTTCATCTTTAACAAATGATGAAATTTTATTACTATGTGCATTCTTAAAAAGCTGATAGAAATCTATAGGAAAGCAATATGATATTAAAAAGATGGTGAAAATTATTTTTCGAGTGAATCAATAAAACTATAAAGTATACACAATTTTGTGTACCTAACAAGATCCACAGAATATGTCAAGGTAATAATATGCATTCTGTGGCAGTTATCCCCAAACATACATATGTGACAAACGTGACAATCATGAAAATACAGTCATGACTTCACAGTAATGTTACCTCTATATGAGCGTTGCGACATACTGGATATAAAATTTGATTGGTTTACACGATTTTGGAGAAAATGAATGGTCTGGTATCTTCGCAATCCTGCCATTATCTCCAAACTAATGTTTGTTAACTTGTCTCACTCGACTAATCAAACTGGGGCCTCCGTGGCCAAGTGGTTAAGACACCATTCCGCTAATCTCTTGAGAGCGTAGGAGTTAGGTCGGCGGGTTGGACTTCCGCCAGCTCCATTGCACACACTTTGTGGAGCTCCCGCATGTAACTCTCTGGTGTTGTAAATTTCCTTGTGGCTATCACGTCCCTGTATATTGACGATGACTTATAAGCGGGCACTTGATGTCAAGCACACAAGTCAGATGTATGTTCTCAATAAACAAACAAACAAAAACTAATCAAACTCGTCCAGATGAGTATCGTCGTGTTCTAGATTATAGGTTTGCCATATTTTGGACAAAAACTTCTTTCTAAACACAGTCTGAGCTTGCGCTCCAGTGCGTATATCGCTACTCTTATATAGAAGCACCCCAGATCCACTGGCGTAAATAACGGGACAAAACTAAATAAATATCAAGACAATGGTTTCTAAATCGGGATATAAAAATACAATGAAGCCTATTAATATTGAACCGCTAAGGAATGTTATAAAGAATCTGTTTTAGACAGGTTATCCCTCTTTAACGTACAGAAGTACTGAATAAACTCAGATTAATTTAACCGAAAATTAAACATGTAAAAAAAAAAAAAAAAAAAAAAAAAAAAAAAAAAAGAATCAGCAATAGTCTAGAGGAAGCAAACCATTTTACGTTCTTAAAATTTCTTATTGTATGAAATATTTTTCTGAAATATATATATATATATATATATATATATATATATAGACGTGTGTGTCCCTATATTTCCCTTTGCAGCCACAACCACCCAGCGCAGACCACTGTTGTTTGTGTGTGCTAGTAGTCTCCAGTCTCAATAGTGCACTATGGTGGTTGGATGTCGGTATCTGTGGGGTTGTGGGAGATATGGTGGTTGGAAGTGGTCGACCGAGCATTATCATATTTCGACCAAAAAATTTTTGGAATCTTCTTCAACGGGCATTAGTTAATTCAACTTAATATAATTTATTAACTAATTAAGATATAGATAACTAAGTAAGATGATTTCGCGTCCCCTAGCGGTGGAAATTGAAACTAAACGATATTGCAGCTCGTGCGTAGCTCGCCTGCTATACAATACCGTAGGCAGCAGGGACGAGTGCCGAAGTTTCGTTCAGAAAGAGGTTTGTTTAGAACAGAATGCACGTCGAAAATGACTATTTTCATCGAAACTGCAAAAGAAAGTTACTGATTTCCGGGCAACGCCGGACAGATCAGCTATTCGTTATACAAAGTTACACTTTTAGTATACAAAAGTGAATCTTCAATTTATAATTTATTAAAAAACGCAAATATATATATTTACACAATTACTTTTTAGTATGAGAAATGAATGTCCAATTTATAATGTATTAAAAAAGCAAATAAATACACTCAGAATATTTTCAGAACGAAATATATATTATAAAGCAAATGCACACATACTCCGTTTTCTAATGAAGTGGATATAATAATAATACTTTTAAAAAATATTTACTTGATAAAATTTCTTGAAAAACATAAATACTTATAACTGTAGAAATGTTTTGAAAAGTGACTAGTTTCAGAGATTAGTAAAGCACATGTACGATCTCCAAAATGTATAAAAAGTTATTCAGGGAACCTTCTAACCCTCTTATAACAATAAGAAGAATGAAAAGGAAATAAATAAAACATTACTTTCTCCTGCCATTTTTCTGTTAGTATAAAAATATTATACTTAATTCAAACTACAAAACATTCTCTTAAAAAAAATAATAAATAAAAAAATATGTTATGTAGCGCCGAGGCAAGCCGGGTTTGAAGCCGGAGTCGGCGGCGTGACAGACTTGTCTAATTTAGAAATAATAAACAATTCTGCTCCCCAAAGATAAAAAAATAAGAAAACTGTATTATAAAAACTTATAATAATAAATGTTTTATCAGCAGATAAAGCTTTTTATAACAGGTAAATCTTTAGTCATATTATTATACAATTCTTCGATACATAAGTGTTATATTTAGGCTGTAGTTAAAGTAGATTTCTTAAAAGTTAAGAAAGCTGTATTATAAAAACTTATAATAATAAAAGTTTTATCAGCAAATAAACCTTTTTATAACAGGTAAATCTTTATTCAGATTATAATAGCATTCTTATGTACATAAATGTTATTATTTAGGTTGTAGTTAAAGTAGATTTCTTTAAGAAACTTTATCAGATTTTAGAACGAGCCAAGAATGCTAAATGGAGTTTTGCCGAAGAAAAATTAAATTTGCATGCAATAGTTTTGAAAAATATGAAGATCAGTTTTAGGAATATTAATGCTGCTCTTTTATGTGAGAAATCCCATTATCAGACGGCAGAATGCATTTTCGATCTTGGAGTCTAGTTTCCTGGAAAAATTAGCATTCGCAACATTAAAGAGTAAAGTATTTTTTGAAAGTAGGTTAATTGCTGTTTACGGTATTTTAAATTTCTACATACCGTAATGATGGAAATAAATACTGGTATTTAGGAATATCATTTTAAGTTATAAGTACGCCGATATGTGTAAATATTTAAATAAGAATAGAGTAAATGCGATTGCGCACGTGACGCTATAACTATTTTTCAATCTAGAACACTGTGCAGTTCATTAGTTGCTAACTTTTTAAACTTCGTATTTACTGTCAAAGAACATTACGAGGGTTGTTTTTAAAGTAAGGTCCGTTTTTGAATTAAAAATATATATTTAGTATATTTAGAAAATTTATTTTGTACAAGATTCTTCATACCTTTATCTACTTTTCTACAGAGTTTAATGTCTGTCGAAACATTTGTTACAACGACTCACGGGCTTTTGTCCTACCCTTGTAGAATGCCGCCGTCTGTGAGGAAAGCCACAACCTTAACCAAGGTTTTCACTTCTTCGTCATTGTGGAATCACTGGTCACTGAGAAACGATTTCAGGTATCGCAAGTGTGATGGTCACTCGGTGCAACGTCAGGACTCTATAGAGGGTACTCAAATTGCTCCCATGCAAACGATTCGATGAGAGATTGTGTTTAAGCAGCAGTGTGTGTGCACTCATTACATTGTAGCCATATACCTCACAGATCTGGCTATGAATGTGCGTTGCGCTACTGTATGTTTCTTGCCAAAATGTATGTTTCTTGCTATGTTTTGTTGCCAAAAACTGGATTACTGACCATGTTTCACAGTCGGCGGATCAATCCATTTGAACATGTTTACCGCTCACTCTGAAGCAACACACTGACACCACAGGTATACAACTGGCGTCTTCTGTAGCGCAAGTGAGGCCGGAAGACTACGCGCATGCACTTTGCTGGAAGTACGCGATGTTTAAACAGATATTTGATAACGGACCTTACTTTAAAAATAACCCTCGTATATATACAAACTTTCAAAAAGTAGAATAATATATTTCAAATTTCGTGCAAAACAGTTTAAAACCATATAAAAATATAAGTAGATTAGATAAATTTATACATACTGCGATGAGTTAAGATGAAAATAAATATTGTCGGATTTTATATAAAACTATTTAAAATGATGTGTTGCGTGTATTCATAACTAGCAAATACTATAATTTAAGATACATGTGGTGATGTAACTGTAACTGTGTAACTGAAATTCTGTAACCGGCAATAAATAGTTTTAATTTTAGTTCTTGCAACACACGTGTATTAAAATTTGACCTCGCTCGTTTTTGAATTAAAGCTGTGTCTTAAAATCATAGTAATCCTTAGCTGTAAATAAACACAACATGCCAATTTAAATGTTTCTGTATAAAATGTGTCTATTTTATAAACGACCAGAGTTCATTCTTTATTAAGATTATATTAGCATTCTTGTGTATACATAAATATTACCTTTCGACTGCAGTTAAAATAATTTCTTTCACAAACTTTATCAGATTTTAGAATGAGTAAAGAATGGCAAAATGGCATTTCGCCTGAGAAAAGGCGAATTTACATATAATAGTTTTGAAAAATATGAAGATCAATTTTAAGAATATTAATGCTGCTCTTTTATGTGAGAAATCCCATTATCAGATGACAGAATGCATTTTAGATCTTTAAATCATGTTTGCTGAAAAATAAAAAACATTCACCATGCATTAAAGAATAGCTGTTGTTTGAAAGTAGGGTAATTACTGTTTGCGGTATTTTCAATTTCTGCATATCATTATGAGTCAAGTCGAAAATAAATAACATTTGGAAAAATTATTTTAAGTTAAAAGTGCTTCGATCGGTGCAAATATTTAAAAAGGGGTTCAAGTATGGCAAATGCGAGTGTCATAATTATTCTTCAAAATATTGCACTGCATTGGTCATTAACTTTATAAACTTAATAGTTACTGACAAATGATATACATACAATAAACTTTCGAACAGCCGAAAAATATATTTTAAATTACTTGTAAAATATATTATATAAACCATACAAAAAATATAATTATCCTACTACAATATAAGTAAGATGGAGGTAAATAACTGTATTATTCAATTGTAGTTTTCTAAGAATGCGAACTGAATAATAATGGAATACCTGCAACAAAATACACACTTTAATGTGTTACGCTGGTATTTATTTCACTGGCACAAAAATACTTAAAATGATCGGGAAAATACTAGATATATATGGATAAACTTATTTGCATATTCAAATATTAACACATACAAAATTATCCCCATTTTTAACACTTTCAAACATACGTGAAAAGTGTTTATGACCTCGGTTTGTCTGACCATCTGACCGCTCCCCCGTACTCTAACTCTCGTAAATATACTCGGATTCCCCTGTAATTTTATATGTTATTCACGTTTGCTATAACACGATCTCTATTGAAAATGAAGTGTGTAGAATTTATACTTTGTTTACAGGGACAGTCGAAATTATTCCTTTATACAACGGTTAAGGGGAAAATATAATTTCAAGTGCATTTGAATGATGTTACATCATTTCAAACATAATAAAATTGATATGCATTTATGAAGTTCACTAAAACATGCATTCTGTAGAATATGTTGTTTAAAGCATTTATTAAAGTTGCAAAGACCATAATCTAAGCGCATTTTTTGCATGACTAGCTAATAGATTTAGAAGAAAATCGATGGTACACTGTAAAAAATGACCAGTGTTTCTTATTTTATGAAAATATGCTATAACCATGAACGAAAATATAATATAATCTTCTGAGTTATCCCAAATTTCAAATAGCATGTTACATTGTCTTTTGAATCCCCAGAAACGAATACATTTTCAAAATTTAAAGAATAATATTTAAAAACAAATTATTTTTAGCTGCCCGAATTTTTCAGAAACGTTTCCGAAGTGTTTTTATAGTGTATTAATTAGTGTCATCAGCCTGGAATACCTGTTTTTCGAATGCTATCAATTCTGATGTAAACATTTTCATACTAAAAAAATGTTTGACAGACAAACATGCAAAAGTAACAGCGTTAACAATAACATTAAAATTAAGATTATTTCTTTACTCTTTCATGTATAAATTAACTTATGCGGCTGAAAACGTGTACTTGAGAATGAATAACATTCGAAAAACAGGTATTCCAGCCTGAGGACACTCATTAATACACTATAAAAACCCTTCGGAAACGTTTCTGAAAAATTCAGACAGCTAAAAATAATTTTTTTTTATAAATTATTCTTTAAATTTTGAAAATGTATTCGTTTCTGGGGATTCAAAAGACAATGTAACATGCTATTTGAAATTTCGGATAACTCAGAAGATTATATTATATTTTCGTTCGTGGTTAAAGCATATTTTCATAAAATAAGAAACATTGGTCATTTTTTACAGTGTACGTAAGTCGTTGTCTTCAATTCGAGATTAACACATTCTGTTACTTTCATTGTGCGAATTTCATTTTCTAGAAAGCAACTGGTTCGCTTTGAATAAATGTCATGAAATGCTTCACCGACATTTTTAAAAATAAATATTTAGCTATTATACATTTATTACAGGTTAGATTCAGATTCAGCTGGCTGGAATCTTTTGTCTTCTACTTGAGTCTCCGAATTTGCGATGCCATCTGATTCTGCATGCATTATTTGATTTTATCGACACACCTTTTTTACCGTCTTACTATGTGAATCTATTCCAATATTTTGTTTGTTTATTTTATCAGAGTTTTTTCATCTTATTTTATGCATCTTTCTCTCTAAATACCTCATCACCATATTTCCTTTTTACATTTATCACCTTTGCCACATCTTCGATAATTTTGAGAGCAATTGCATACTTGCCAACTTTCCTGTTTTTTCAATCAAATAAACATATTTTGAACCAAAAAAATTATTTCCTCAAATGTGTTTTGCGGTCACTTGATTTTAGTTTGATTTTATTTATTAAATGTGATGCCTGCTTCAAATATTGTTATTTCACTTGATAAAAACCGAAAGATCGGCAGCTATGAAAATGTATTTAAAGCATTCTCCATTCCTTTCAACTGTATTTTAGCGGAATAAATGCGAAATAAATATATAGCAAACTTTTAAATACGACAATTAATGAAATAAAATAACATCGATTAAAATTCCCTTTGAAATTTCAAATTAATTGAGAATGAATTTTGTACAATTTTTTTTATAATTTAATAGAGGCATGGATTTGTTCGTGAAGTGAAACGCTATACGTTGTCACTATAGAGTCAAGTATTTCCTACATTCTATGAGTGGCAGAGGGAATTTGATAAATATTAAAACTTTGTTTGATAGGTATTAAATTTACCCCTGCATTTATCTCGCTTGATTCAAATCTTTATTTAAAATGAATAAGCGATTAAACTTTCTCTTTCAATTTTGAACAGATATATAATGAATATATTTTCTAACTTACTATGTGTGTGTGTGTAATGTTATTTGTTTCTGTCTATTCGTAAATTAATATTTTGTCTGATTTTAATTTTGTCAAGTTTCAAATGGTTACATTTAAATGTTATGAGGGTAAACAGTTCGAATAACAGTCCAAAAATGTATTAGATTTTTAGTGAAATATATTTAACAATTATGTATGTTTTTCTGTTTCCTTCTTTCTATTCGTGCCGCAAAGATTTCGCAAAAATGCTTGCGCCAAGAACAGTTTTATGTAATTACCAAAGAAGATAAAAACCATTACCAAAATAAGATTTGTAACTAAATGTATAAAATGTAAAGATATATTGTTTTTGAAGAATTCTTTTTAATAATGCTTATTTAATAAAATTAGATTCTAAGTCAACCCGAAATTCGACGTGAACCCGACCAAAAAAATTCCATCGAACCGCAACCCGATCCAAAATGGACAAAATAATTTTCGTTGTCTTTCGAAACACGCAACCCGACCCGAAGCTGAAAATTCTATTTTGAAGTTAACCTGTAAAGCGACAAAAGAAAAGTCCGTCAAACCGCAAATTGATCCGAATACAACAAAATAATTTTCGTCATCACGCAACCCGACCCGAACCCGAAAACTTAAGTTAACCCGAAACCCGAACCGAACCCGGCAAAAGAAATCTATTGAACTGTAATCCGATCCAAACCCGACTAAAAAAATGCATGGAACCGTAACCCTATCTGAACCCAACAAAATAATTTCCGTCGCCACACAAATCTACGAATGAAACTAATGAAGAAATTCGGATGTTTTCTTAAGTAAGCATTCATTCAATGGAGATTAATTTTGCATGATCCCATGGTAAATAATATACAAATAAGAAAATTCATTCAACAATAGAAACAACAACAAAATCCATGAAAAAAAATAAAATGCTTGCATAAAAACGAAAATGTATGCAAGCCCCACAGGCAAAAAGTAAACACCTGCAAATTTCAACTGAAAATCAACAAGATGAATACAAATTGAAGGTATTATATCAGCATTCTAATAACATTGCTCCATATGCACATGGTATTATGAATGTTATTTTGATTATTTTAAGTATTAAATCTCTTTACAATCTCGCATTTAATGGTACTGTTTACATGAAGTAATCAGTAAATTTCTCTTGTTATTTCAATACACCTTGTTATATGTATATAATTATAAAAGGATGGATCAAATAAAAAAGGAACAATGGTTATAATTTGGTTTATTTTAGTATGAGTGTGGTAAAATTTTGTGTGGAGGCAAACCTGGAAGTAAGGAAGATAATCCCTACTGCGAAAATGGACTTGAACTAGGGGCACTCAAAAGAATGCCGTTATAGTATGGTCTATGGAGTCTATTGTATTTTAATGATGTTACACTATTTCAAATATATTGAAATTGATATACATCACTGAAGTGCACTAGAAGAGGCTTACTATCGATTATGGAACGCGTAGTACTTTTAATTAGTGTACAGGGAAATTCAAAAGAATTCAGTTATATTATGGTCTATAGGGAAAAATCTTTTGCATTTTAATCATGTTACACTATTACAAACTTAATGAAATTGGTATCAATTTCTTATGTGCATTAAAACATTCTTTCTATAGAATATGTGGTGTAAATCATTTATCATTCATTTACAAATCCACAGAAAAGTATTCGGTTACATAATGGTCTACGGGAAAAACTGTTTGCGGCGTATTTTAATTATGTTAGACTATTTGAAATATAATGAAATTGATATGCATTTCTAAGGTTTACTACAAGATACTTGTTGCATAATATTATTGGTATAGCATTTATCGTTTTAATTACAAGGACACACAAAATATTTCGGATACAGTACTGAATCCGAAGTATTGTCTATAAGCGATAATTTTTCAAAGTGTGCTTTCAGTTAGGAATGCGTTTAACTAAATTTTTGCATACTATGTGGTATGTATAAATGGTATAGATCATATACAGAGCTACACAAAAGAATTCATAGCATTACTGTGTATCAGCGTAAATTGGTTAAAGGAATTTTTTAATCGAGTTATGCCTTTTAGACATGAAATATATTTAGTATACTAAGATATGTTTGTTGGACTATAACTAAAATCATATACAGGGCCAAGCAAAAGACTGGATGCATCGCCGCTTATATATGATAACTTTTGTAAGTGTGATTTCAGTAGTTTTCAGCGTGTTTGTGCCTGAATTAAACTGTAGCTTAATATCTGACGTGTGTAAAAATAAAGGTAATATACAGGGCAGTACAAAAGAATTCAAGTATGTTTCCGTCTTTTGGTAGAAACTGCTGAAGATAAATTTCCAACTGTACTACGTGTTTTTTTGCTAAACAGAATTTTAGCATACTATATAGACTATATATAAATATATAGATTATATACAGGGTAGCGCAATAGAACTGAAGTACTTTTCTGGCTAAGGCTTGTAATTGCTGAAATCTGGTTATTAAATGTGTTTTGCATTTTCTAAAATGTTTGCTGAGGTATGTTATTTTCCTTATTAAAAAGCGAAGGTTTGTTAAAGTATTCTGTTAGTGTTGGAAAGTGTTTCATAATCTATGCTTGTTGCATGATTTTACTTTCTGCTTATTTATATATAGCTATATATAGATATATAGATAGATAGATATAGATTAGTATAATTTTTATGGAAATATTTGGAGTAGATTTTTTAGTAATTTTCTAAACAAATGAACAATTACATTTTAGGTGTTGTATTATTTTTATTACCTATCATTTTATAAAGATTCTCTCCAAGTGCTTAAAAAAATTAATTGGCAAATGCGGTTAATGTATATTGTTTTGCTTTAAAACAGATAAGTTTTACAATACATTCATAGTTAATTATCCATTTAATTTTTTCTTTTAACCTCCAAAACATCGAAAGATTTCACGCAATGCAAATCCAACACATCGTGTTGCTACGCCAGCTAGTATACTTCATAAAAGATGTATGTTTTTCGACAAAATATTTCTAAAATATATACTTAATTTTATATTTTATGTGTAAACATCAGTTATTGTTATTTACAAGCTTTTATGTAACTTTTAAAGATTGTATGTATATATATATATATATTTCCGATTCAACATTTCTAGTCGAATTTTAACTCCCTTCAGATTATCCAATCGAGTTGAAATTTTGCATATCTGTTTGCATACTCAATGACAATGCAATATTTTTATCATCTTAGATGCGTAGCATTTATATTTATTTTACAGGTCCACACACAAGATTTCGAATACAATACCACCTACAAGTAGAAGTTTTAATTCAAATTCAACAAAATTTATATAGGCTTTTGAAATACGCAACATTTTACCAATTGAAAATAAAGTCCGTATCATTTGTATTTCGTTTACAGGGTCATACAAAAGAATTCCGATACATTACCTCCTATGGCCAGGAACTTTATTTCAAATTCAACAAAATTCATACAAGTTATTGAGGTACACGACAAGATTAACTGAATGAAAAATAATGTGCATAGCATTTATTTTCTTTTACAGGACCACACAAAAGATGCCAGATATAGGGACAGAGTATGGACAGACATTGATTAAAGTGCATTTTAATTATAGTGAAAGCTTGTTTAAAAACAAACAAAAAAGACTAAATAATTTAAAGAATATCGTTTATCTTCACTGAAAGCAAAGGCTATTTAAAAAGAGAGAGAGAGAGAGAGAATAAACAGAACAAGTATAAAAAATTAGAGAATACATTTTGGTCTGACAACATGATTTCTGATACAAAAGAATATCACATTCCTTATTGAAGGAATCTTTGAATAGAATAGCTTTAACATGAAAAATATTTTTTAGTTAATTATTCCGATAATTCTATATTTCAGGTTATATATTTTTATCTAAATATGACTTTATCAAAATATGCTTTTATACAAATGACGAAAATTTATTCCAGTAAACAGTAGTTATCTTACTTTTAAACAATAGTTATTCTGAAACAAAAAATAAATGTTACCTTTTCCAGAAAATCATTCCTACAGATTAAAAATGCATTTTAATCGTGTGTTAATAGGATTGCGTGAGTAAAAAAGAAAATATTAATATTTCTAAAACCATCATCGTATTTTCCAGAACTAAGCAAATTTGCTATTTGGTGCAATATTATTTTGAGTGCATTTCTCTTTTTAAAATTAGCTAATGGTTCTAAAACATTTTAACTATATATAACATTTTAACTATAAAATTACTATTTTTGAGATAATATAATGTTATCAACAGAAAATAATTTAAAAAATAATTAAAAAAAAATAATATCAAAGCTTCGATATAACAGACTTTATATTAATATTTTTTTTACGTAATTCAGTTTTTATGAATATAATTCTGTTGTGTTAAATTCCTGGGCTTTATATTACATATATTTTGTGTCTTTAAACAAAAGAAAACAATGGTAAGTATCAGAAAATTTACGTTTATTGAAGATATTGTGTGTGTCAGAAACAAGATATTTTTTCTACCTCTCATCATATATATTATTTCTGTTGTCAACATTCCTTTTTCAATGCACTTACAAAACGCACAAAAAAAATGAGGTATCATTCGAAAGGTTTTTGAACCGGTACCCATGTTTTTTTATTTAAAATTGCAGTTAATTAAAAATTAAATCAGCATTGTTTTCATAAATGAAATGAAAGGTTTTTCTCAAATCAATATTGCCACAAAAATAAAAAAACGCATTATATCGTGCTCAGCAATGATATAATAGTACAAAAAAGATAAAGGGAGACAATGTTATTGCAAGCGTTTATTTTATATATATGATTAAAAAGCAAAATTCAAATGCATAGAAGAAAAAGACGTCATCAATCGATCGAAGCAGTTGTATTTCACGTGTAGCTCAAATGTATGCTTTGTTATAATAAACTAAATTCTATTTTATAGTAATCAATTTATTTTTCTTTGCCCGTGTTTGATCCAAAGCGGATGACGTCATCCTCTACTGCAGTTAAATACGATTGTTACTTTTTTTTCTCCTCGCGCGTGCCTTTTACTATCTTCGACCAGTTTTTAATGTAACTTTGCTGGAATAAACGAAATGATATTATGACTTAACTAACGTTGTGTGCAGATATTTTTTTCCTTAGTATTTCTTTAGAAATTAATCTGCATCTAAAATATATTAGACAGCAATGTGAAATCCTCGCACGGTTCCACTGGAATTTCTTTAATACAGAAATGCAACAGAAATCTACTAGAAATATTTTTGTTTCATAATAGTGATAGCAGAGTTAAAAATATATAAGAAGCTGCGACCCCTAGTCATAAAAAACAAGAAAGAAAAATCACACACCAAGCATAGATTATGAAACACTTTCCAACACTAACAGAATACTTTAACAAACCATCGCTGTTTAATAAAGTAAATAAAATACCTAAGTAGACATTTCAGAAAAACACAAAACACATTTGAAAACCAGATTTCAGCAATTACCATCCGGAGACGGAAAAGTGCTCCAATTCTTTTCTGCAGCCCTGTAAATAATTTATGTATTTGTATATACTCTATAGTATGCTACAATTTAGTTTAGTAATAAAACACATAACACAGTTGGAAATTCATCTTCAGTAGTTTCTACCACTAGACGGAAACATACTTGAATTCTTTTGTACAGCCCTGTATATTACCTTAAGATTTTTATACACGCCACATATTAATCTACAGCTTAACTCAGGCAAGTACCCACTGAAATCACACTTCCAGAAATTATCATACATAGGCAGCCATGTATTCAGTTCTTTGTGTGGCCCTGTATATGATTTTATTCATATTCTACAAACCTTTCTTGGTATACTAAATATTCATATTTCACGTTCAAAATGCATAACTCGATTAAAAACCCATTTCAATCAATTTATGCTGATGCACAGTAATGCTGACGAATGTTTTTGTGTAGCCCTGTGTATGTTGTGTAGCATTTGTACATGCCTCATAGCATTCAAAAATTTAGTTAAACGCATACCTTACTAAAATCCCACTTCCAATTATGGCTTAAAACAATACTTCGGACACAGTACTGTACCCGAAATATTTTGTGTGTCCCTGTAAATGAACGATAAATGCTATGCACATAACAAGTATGTTATAGTAAACCCCATTAATGTATATCAATTTCATTATATATGAAAAGGTGTAACATAATTAAAATACGCTGCAAACAGTTTTTCCCCCGTATACCATTATGTAAAAGAATACTTTTGTGTGGCACTGTAAATGAAAGTAAAAAGCTGTACACTCCATAGTCTATAGAAAGCATGTCTTAGTGCATCTCAGAAATTGATATCAATTTCATTATATTTGTAATAGTGTAACATTATTAAAATGCGCCGTAAACGATTTTTCACATTAAATCATAGTGTAATGGAATTCTTTTCAGTTTCACCGTAAACTAATTATAAGCGCTAGACGTACCATGTTCGATAGTAAGCATCTTGTAGTGTACTTCAATGATGTATATCAATTTCAATATATTTGAAATAGTGTCACATCATTAAAATGCACTACAAAGGATTTTTGACCGGTGACTATAATGTAACGGCATTCTTTTGAGTGCCCCTGTAAGAAAAAGTATAAGTGCTACACACTTCGTTTTCAGTACCGAACACTCTATAGTAAACCACAATAACATATAGTAATTGCATGACTATCCGGATATATTTACGCGAGTTAGAGCACGAAGAGACAGACAGACAGACAAACCGAATTCATAAACACTTTTCAACTAAGTTGGAGAGTGTTAAAAAAAGTGATAAAGAGCTCATTTTGCGTAACGAAAACATTTAAGCTGTTGTAAATTTTCTTGTAAATCTATAGTTAAGGTCGATATATAATAAATTGTATGTTCTATTCGACAAGAAACAAGATTACATAAGATCGTTTACAAAACAAAAAGTCTAAATTTTATAAAAGGAATTTTTAATAAATATTCTACAACTGTAGGAAGTATTTGAACGCCATTTCAGTTTTAAATAAATTATATATGTCATTGAGTAAACAGATTCTTACGTATCTTTTATCTTCAAATGTTATTTCCAAATCATATTTTTCAGTTTATATGGTCACGATATGTATAAATTTGTATTTCGTAAAAGGTAATTACAATGCTTTTAAAGAATAACTTTTCTTCATTAAAGCAAAAGGTATTTTTCTTTTTCAAAAAAGACATATAAAGTTCAGATGTGTACTTTATCGTTTAGCAATATAGATTTTTTTCCCATAAAAAGAATCTGACAAAGGTACGTGTGCTTACAGTCCTTGATATTCCAAGGAGACTGGTACCACTAATTCAGATTTAAAATATTCTATTTAATATTTAAATCGCAGAATTTGTTATCGTCTCATTTGTTTGAAGAATGCACAAATTGTGGTAGAACTGCATACACTTTGTCTGAGTTACCTATTTGTAAAGTATATTTGAGTGGATATTGGTTTTATATAACAAAAGCGGTTTTAAATAAAACACGCTACCAATTATACAATGAATAACTTTTGTACTTCTCTAATTTTTCATATGCTTTTTCTATGCAGTAACTAATGCTAAGTTCATTTTCTCTTCGATTTGAAAACTGAATCAACACAAGTAGCTTTCAATTTTTTTTTCACAAAACGAGCGATTTTGAAAACATTTAGCATCACATTAGCTAGTGTGTTTTAGGAAGTATATTGTAGTTCAGTTTTTCTAGTGCGTTTCTTTTGTCTAACAGTAAAATAACGATACGGTATAACAATAAGAGCTAGAAAATAAAATATAATAGTTTAAAAAGGAATAAGTATTATATATTACAAACAATACATTTTGAGACATCTAACGTATCCTGCCTGGTCGAATGCAGTTTTCCATTATTTACTTTATCTGAATACTTATAAAATTTTGTAAAGCACATATCCTGCTTTAATTTTAGATGCAGTGCAATATTTATCGAAATGATAATGTTATTATCATCAGAATAACAGCTTATACATGCAATATAATCTTATATTTTGAATCGTGAATCAAGATGTTTTTATTAATTAATTTTTATAGCAATTTTAATTAATATAATTAAGTTGCATTAAAATTGGATGAATTCTTAATATGTTTTTCGCGCGTTTCTTTAGTCTGATTGTAAAAGAAAGGTAAGGTAGAATAATGACAGTTAGCAAATAAAATATTTTAGTTTAAAAAAGAAGTAATATACATTACAAACAAGACTTTTTGAAACACCTAGCGGGTTAAATTTCACCCTATTTTTTCACAAAATCATACTTAAAGAAAAATACATTTCCCACATGAAAATGGGATTTATTAAATAAAAATAATCTTAATATTTCCTATTTACAAACGCATTTGAAAAAATATCAGTTTTACATAACTAATACTTTCCCATAAATATTCGCACATTTCTGCGTCATTTCATTTTAAAAAGTACTTCGTAAAGTATACATTTATTCAAATTGTATCCCATTTTCCTTATGTATTCAATATACCTTAACTACCACATAATTAAACATGATTTTTTTTATAAAATGAATAATAAATGCTAATTTTTGTGAAAAAATTAGCCATAAGTGTGAAAAAAAGGCATTTTTAAACATTATAAGGGGATTTATTATATAAAAAGAATTTAAATATCTTTCCAAACTACAAAAATATTTTATCTGCTATCTAGTTTACATAATAAACACCTTTACTTAAACATTCACGCATTTCTGTGTCTTTAATCTTTAAAAATTATTTTTGTAAGAAATAAATTTTCATCGGAATCGTCCACTTATACATAAATTTACCTTCAGTAAACAGTAATTACCATAGTTTCCAGCAATAGTTATTCTGAAATAAACAACAAATGCTTATTATTCTAGGAAACAAGACCTAAAGACTAAAAAAAATGTAGTCTAATAACGGGGTTTACATTTTAAAAACAGCATTAATATTCTTAAGAAGGATCTTCATAATTTTCAAACTATTTCATGGAAGTATTCTTTCTTCTCCGGTAGAAAGCAGTTTTGCATTATTTTCTTTTTCTGAATATTTATAAAGTTTGTAAAGCACCTCTACTGTACTTTTAGTCGCAATGCATTATTTATTGAAATGATAATGTTATTATCATTAAGAAAAAGAGTGTATAGATGAATGATATAAAGGTTTATATGCTAAATAGTGAATTAAGAAGTTTTAAATTAATTAACTTTTTATAGCAAATTTAATGAATATATTTCTATTTCATGAATAAAAGATGAATTCTCAATGCATGGGTCGTGCATTACTGCTGTCTGCAAGTAAAATAACAGTCAGATTAGCCCCTTCGGATCTGATTTTTTTTTCAATTTGGGAAAAAAATTACTGTTATGGTAACAAAATTAAAAATAGCTATTGGAATCACAGAAGTTAGGGTTTAATGAAAGTTAACGAATGCGTTGTTTACCAAAACCTCACAAATGTAGTTATTTTGCGTGTTTTTCATATAACAATAGTCTAAGGAAGAATTTTTGAAAACGTTTGGAAAATGTCGTATTATAACTAAATTAAACAAGCATAAAAATTTAGTAATATATTTTTTTTCTTTTATCACAAATTACCAATTCGGAAAAGGATTCCCAAATTTTAATTTAAAGAGTAAAACGAATGTTTTAATTAAGAGAAATGCCAACGGCTTGCTAATAATTATGAAAATTATTATTATTATTATTACTACTAAATGCTAAACATAAGTGAAGCCATAATAGGAAATGTAGAGATTCATACTATCACTATTAGGTGCTGGAATTAATAAAAATAATGTTTAAGACGAAATAATACTCAATAAAAGATATGTCCTATTAGTAGGACGTCAGGGCCGAAGGGGTTAAAATGATGAGTGACAGCAAGTAATATAGGCTTATTTGAAAAAAAAGTAACATTCATTTGCAAAATACTTTTTAAAAAAATCTAGTGTATTAATACAAAGGGTTAAATTTAACCAGAATTTTCCAAAAAAAATCCCAAGGAAAACTGCATTCGCCACCTGATAATGGGACTACTTATATAAAAATAATATTTATTTACCATTTGTAAACATATTATTTAAGCATACCAGTTTTACATAACTAATACTTTTACTTAAATTTCTGTGTTATTTCAATTTTTTAAAAAATCTAAGAGGTACATTTTCATAAACTTTCTCGTTATGTATAAATTTAACTTCAATAAACCATAATTACCATTTTTCTAGGCAATAATTATTTTAAAATGAATAATCAATGCTATTGTTTTTTTTTTCAATAAAACCATACATATGGGAGGAGAAATGCATTTTACTGTCTGATAATGAGATTTCCAATAAAAAAATAGTGCTTTTTTAACTGCAAAAATATTTTCATAGACATCAGCTTAACATAACAAACACCTTTACTTAAATACTTACTTTTATATTTTGTATTTACTTTTCTATTTATAATATTTGATGCATAAATAATTACATAATTTTGTGTCTTTCATATTTAAAAATTATTTTCCTATTAAATACATTTTCATTTGAGTTATCCAATTATACATAAATTTAACTTCAATAAACAGGAGCTACCATAACAATAGTTATTCAAAAATTAATAAACAAATGCTAATTTTTCCAGAAAACAAGATTAAAAATGTGTAGTTTGATAATGAGATTTCACACAAAAAACACAACATTGGTATTCTTAAAAGAATCTTCATAATTATCAACATTATTACACTCAAAATGTTTTATTCTCTCTTAGTTATGCAGTTTTACATTCTTTGTTTTTTCCGAATACTTATAAAGTTTTATAAAGTATTTCTACTTTAATTTTATCAATACATCATATAAGAGTTTATGCTTTGAATTGTGAATTAAGAAGTTTTAAATTAATTAGTTTTATAGCAATTTTACGGAAAATATTTATGTTATTTTAAAATACTATGAATTCCTAATGATTTTTTTGGCGGTACTTCCATCTGTAAATGTAAAAACAGTAAGATAGAATAAAGAGTGTTAGCAAATAAAATGGATTAATTTGAAAAGATGTAGTTTTCGTTAGAAACAAGGCATTAAAAATATGTGGTGCATTTAATTCTAATTTTCCAGAAAATCAAACACAAAGAAAAATGCATTTCCCACCTGAAAATTGAATTTATTATATACAAATAATATCAAGAATATGATACGCTTTAAATATAAAAATTAATAAAATATTGCTTAGATGAAGACTGCTGCAGATGTGAAAATTGCCAGAAATACCACGGCACTTGTAAGGTTGAATCTTGCAAATGAAACATCCTGAAGATAACATGTAGATCTTATTTGGCAAAAATGACATTGTTTTTTGAATATGCTTAAATATATTTCTACTATAGTTAGGTAATACATAGAGATTATTTTGAAAGAACATGAGATTTGATATGAGAATACGTCGTGTAATTTACGGAGCATTTGGATAGAGACATTAAAAAACGCAAAAACATCTGATCTTTTATTAATGTAGGAACCACTAGATGACATAATATAACATCAAAACAGTAATTTTTGCCCCCCTACGACAAAGTGAAAGGAAGGTTGGCGAATTACACCGTAGTTTCAATTTTGAAAATGATCTGGATGAGATCAAAACTTGCAATCTCTGATATATTTTACCGTTTTTGACACGTATAAGCAATAATATTTTATTACCAATAATATTATATAAATTATGAAAAATAAATTCTGAAATGAATAACAAATGCTAGTTTTTTCCGAAAAACAAGACCTAAAGATCAAAAAATTTGTAATCTGATAATGGAATTTTACACTTGAAAAACAACATTAATATTCTTAAAAGAATCTTTATAATATTAGAAACTTACATGATTTTTTTTTTCGTCGGCAGACTGCACTTTTGCTTTCTTTGCTTTTTTTCTTTTATTTGGCGAAGTTTGTAAAGGACATATACTTTAAGTTTATTCTCAATGTAATATTTATTTAAAAGATAATTTCATTGTCATCAGAATAAAAGTTTATACGTGATATAAAGGTTTATATATTCTGAATCGTGTGAATTTTTTTTAATTTAATTACCATTTTATAGCAATTTTTAATGAATATCACTCATTTAGATCAAAATAGGAGAAACAACCTAATATATATGGCGTACAATACTTTCATCTGTAAGTAAAAGCAAAGTGAGATAGAATAACGAGCGTTGGCAAATAAAATATATTAGTTTGAAAAAGAAACAATTTTCATTAGAAGCAAGGCTTTTAATTAAAACAATCTAACATATTTAACCCTACAATGCATGGTTTTCTTATTTTGTCACGAAATAAAATAAATTATTGAAATAGCTATACGTCCCAAGAAATATATTGGAAAAACACACTCCGGATAAATAGACATGTAAGCAAGTACGCAAATGAGCCAAAATGTCCCAAACTTGGCGATACTTGGAAATTTAAAGCCAAAAATAAGACAATTAACTGAAATATTACGTACTAGAGGAGCTTTCAGCTGGCGTACGATAATATGAATTTATTATTCACATATTTCTTACAGGCTATCAATATGCGATCTGTGCATAGTTTTCATATACGAGGGGCAGTCGGAAAATAAGTTTTCCCTGGCGACTGTGGACAAAGGTGTGTATGAAAGACAAAAAATGTTGAGACATTAAAGATAAAACATAACTTTATTTTTCCACAGAAGTACCAAGTACATTGAGACATTTGTCATACCGCTTTATAAGCTTCAAAAAGCCCTCCATGAAAAAATCAGGGCTTTGCATACAGACAAGTGTTGAACGGCTATGGGAGAAAGACGATACAGCAAGTGAACACGAACGTGCAAGACACCCATACCATTTGGTAGAGGTCGACCGCGATCAAGCAGATGGCGCGGGTCAACCAATCCGTCCGGCCAGGGTCAACAGCGCCATCTGCTTGATAGCGGTCGACCTCTACCCAATGGTATCGCTGTCTTGCACGTTCGCGTTCACCTGCTGTGTCGTCTTTCGCCCATAGCCGTTCAAAGCTTCGTCCGTACGCAAAGCCCTGATTTTTTCATGGAGGGCTTTTTGAATCTTATAAAGCGGTATGAAAAATGTCTCAATATACTTGGTACTTATGTGGAAAAATAAAGTTATGTTTTATATTTAATGTCTCATTACATTTTTTGTCTTTCATACACACCTTTGTCCACAGTCGCCAGGGGAAACTTATTTTCCGACTGCCTTTCGTACATAAAATTAAATTAACATAATCGGTATACATATAGCATTTATAACAACTTCGATACCATAACAGAATACATTAGATAATGATATGCTATTAAAAATTTTAGTTCACAGTTAAACCATTCAATGTTGTAAAAGAATTAGATCAATCATAATACCATCCTGCTTAATTTTCAAAAAATCTTCTTCCATAATCAACCTCGAAATGCAATTCAACTTTCACCAAAATATAGAAGCTATTTAAGAAGCCAATCAGAAAAAATAAACCAACTCGTCAAAAATATCCGGACGCTTTTGATTTTAGACGTTTTATTAAAAATCTAAAGAAATACTTTACGAATTGTTCGAAAACTTTTTTGTACTTCCGGGATGTAAACAATGTGTTGGACCTCATATTTTTCAGTGAATATTTAGTCAAATGAGCAATTAAGGCACCTACAATAAACTGAATAAACACATTATTGTGTGCGATGCATCTGTATCAGAAAAAGTTCAAAATGACCTGTAGATATAGTACATGACTATGTAAGCCCTTTTAATATTTGTGTTCAGTTGTGTAAGAATAGCACGAGTATTCATAGAGATATAAAGGTTTGTTAAAAAATTCAACAAATCTCCGCAAGTTTTTTGTCTGTTAGCATGCAGGGTTTTCAACCAAAGTTAACTTTATTTTCAGGAAACTTGATAAAGTACACTAGAAAAAATAAACACACAATTAGAATGTAAATATATTAAACATTCAATGAAATATGAACATTTGTATGAAATAATTTTTAACTGCCCAACGATAATTTTTTTTGTTGTTGTTTTTGCATAATTTGCATAGAGACGTAGAGTAATTTATATAAAAAGGCCACTCGCCAAAATTGGCGCCAAACATGAGTAATCCTGGCAACAATTAGTTTCATGTGTATGAAAATTACAATTGCTACAATATTTAATTAATTTTGCGCCAAACCACGTTCTCTAGGACACGCCAACTGGTTATGGACTCGATTATGGAAGAATCCCTAGTAACAGACTGTCACTGGGTAGACAAAAGATGGTTTTTGAAATAAATGCCATTACGTGAGAGTATTTCGCTAAATTCTTGAATTAGTGCCAATTTGGCATTATTTTTTATGCTAAATTTTGGCAATATTTCATTAAATGTCACCAGGATTGGCAAGCATTTTGGCGGGGACATGCATGTGTGTGTCAGTGAATATGTATATGTAAATATTACTGCATTATGTACATGCAAATATTATGGTATTAAATGCTACTGTATTAATTTCCTTGGTGATTTTCTCTATCGAAATTATACTTATCAGTTACTACTAGTCCCAAAATGGTTGAAAAACAGTTTAAAAATTATTTATTACACTAGTATATAACCCCCGTAAAAAATGACGGATTGTTGATCTGCGCTCCATTTTCATAAGACTTCATTGAACAAACAGCATGAAGATTTTATTATTGAAAGGTTTATATTGTAGAAAAGTACATTTTAAACCGGTAGATGGTGCCAAAACAATATTGTTCGCAACAGTGTTCGTTTGTTTATATCTGGGATTCCAATGATTCATCTGGATTTTTAATTAACAACTTAAAACATTATAATAGGATATGATATACATGTTTTATAGGAAAAATATACTACACAGACATGATTTCAAGCAGAAGATATTGTCATTTAGCTGTCATATGTTAGCGTAGGTTTTCATTAAGCCTAACATGGCGTTTAACTACGGTCGATTTGCTGACCAGAGTGGTCCCACCCGGAACGGTTACAGACACTTTCTTGCCTTTGGATTTTATTATAAGTAGATTGGCCATTTTTTTCGTAAGTATATACAGTTCTTGCGACAAAGGACTATAACATACCTGTCAATCGATAGCTTAATCGAAAACACTGTTCAGACGTTTTCGTGTTCACTCACACACATGCATACATCACGATTATAATACTTTCCTTACACTAAATGTGTCCGAAAAGTAATAAATTCTGAAACTGAACGTATATAGCTATGCTAATGAGAATTTTAAGTTATATTAAACGCATATATTTCACTTTTTTCCCAAATAAAATTATTTAAATTTCCCTACTCTTTTATCGGAACAAATCTCACGTAATCTTTATTTACTTTATTTTTAACACTTTACAACAAAGTTGAAAAATGCTTGAGAATTCGATTTGTCTGTCCGTCTGTCAGGCCGTTTGTCTGGCCGTGCTCTCACTCTCGTAACTATACTTGGATTGCCAAGCAATTTATATATGTTATTGATATATATAATGATATATTCGGTATTGAAAATGAAATATGTAGCACTTATACTTCATTTACAAGGGCATTTAAAAGAATGGTGTTATATTATGGTCTAAGGGAAAATACCTTTGGAGTGTATTTTAATGATGCTATGCTTTTTCAAATATATTGAAATTAATGTACATCACTGAAGTGCACTACAAGATGCTTATTGTCGAATATGGTACGTGTAGCATTTATAACTTGTTTACAAGGAAACTCAAAAATTTCGTTATATTATGGGGAAAATCGTTTGCGGTCCATTTTATTCATGCTACACTATTACAAACATAATGAAATTGATACCAATTTGTGCGATGCAATAAAACATGCTTTTCGTAGAATATGAAGAGTAAAGCATTTATTTTTCATTTACAATGCCACTCAAAAGTATTCGGTTACATAATGGTCTTCAGAGAAAAACTGTTTGCAGCGTATTTTATGTACGTTACCATATTTCAAATATAATGAAAATTATATATATTACTGAGGTTTACTAGAAGACCCTTGTTATATAATATTATGTGTATAGAATTTACCGTTCATTTACAGAGACACACAAAAGATTTCGGATACAGTGCTGTATCCGAAGCATTGTCTATAAGCGATAATTGCTGGGAGTACGCTTTCAGTTGGGTATCGGTCATTCCATGGTAACTTACGTTACATTTAGAATAATTGACTTCAGTAATTTTAGTAATATAACACTAAAAAATATTCAAAATGTAATGTTTATATGATTTGTTAATTAAACCTATACAAAGCTAAATTCAGATAAAAATTACTTAAATTTAGTACAATTTCTTGAACGCTAAAAATTATATTTACTACTAGCCGCCACTGGCGACCAGTTTGGTCTCCCTTAAATGTATGTTAAAAACTGTAACACGTTACTTTTATTCATAATTTATTTTTTTTCCGTAATCCTTTGCCAAACCGGAAGATTCTAATAGACAAATCAAAAACTTTTTCGATCATGGTAGCATTTCGCATATTTTTTGTTGTTATGTATTTCATCTTTCTTGACAAAAACCGCTTAACCAACTTAAGCATTTATGCTTCATATCCGTTTGCTTATCAGTTGCAATATGCTTGCTAATGAGGAGATTCTTAAACATATTAAGTAGTTTTCCGTAATTGGATCCATTGCCAAATGGCGTATTTTAGTTAATACGATTTGGTGCAATGAAGTCTATTTTGTGAAAGTCTTTAATGATATCCACCATTTACACTGAACCATATTGTTGCCAATATTTTTTTTGTTTGTTTGTTTCTCGCTAACTTTGGCTGTAGACTTGATTACGGGAGAATCAAGAAGAAAATCTATCATTATTCTCATTTAAAACGTCTTGAATAATGTGACATAATCGGAGTGCATATTATAACACGTAATTTTCGAGTATGGTTTGGTGAAACATTGAACTTTTGGAAGCCAGTTTTGATAATCACGTAAATATGTCACACCAACATTATCGCCTATAATTCTAATTACAGCAACCCGTTTTTTCTCTCTATATTGCAACTCTATAGTTAATATAGTGCCCCGGTGCGTCTACGACAGCTGTTCCATCAGGACATTTGATTTCAAAATAAAAGTATCGTTTCTAATTTGCACACGCGAAAAATAAAAGCTGGTATTGGCGATTTTAAAAATTCTATTGGCGAGATTTGCGCCCAAATAACACAAAAGTACTTAATGATGTTATGTATTTTGTAAATGTATATTAAATTACTGTTTTGAAAGCGATTGGTCATTAATAATGGTAAATATGATTGGTGATTAACAATCATTTTCGGTTGTCTCTCTTCCTTTCACGTATAATACATAAATACCAAATTAACTGACAATTTGTTTCGAAATCTGATTCATTAAATATCATTACATGAGTTGTATTTGTTTACATTCAGCTTACATCAAGAAAAGATAAAGAATGAAGTTGAGTTGTATAGCACATAATTATGGTAAACTTTGATTGTGTCACTGGTACGAATTATTTTTTTGACACCAGGCAGCGCTCCAAAAAATCTTTCATGGAAAACTAACTTTACGAACGATTATCTCCATGGTTTAATGGTTTAATATTTTAAACCTTCACGACGAATGAATTTTTTTTTTTTGTTTACTTTCATGGATAGAGAAT
Source organism: Maratus michaelseni (assembly GCA_963931845.1). Taxonomy (NCBI): domain Eukaryota; kingdom Metazoa; phylum Arthropoda; class Arachnida; order Araneae; family Salticidae; genus Maratus; species Maratus michaelseni. The sequence continues at coordinate 131,273,139 of OZ007596.1, read as the reverse complement.
TTGAACTGCGAAGTTAATTTCAACTGAAGTTATTGGAGAATATATACATAATTGAACGTAAGTCATCTCTCAAATATTAAATTATTTTGAACGATCTTTCTAAAAATGTCACATTTATGAAGTTTTATTCGAAAAAATAATTTTTAATAAAAATGGCTGCCTGGCATATGAAAAAGTGAAACGGACATTCCGGAACTGTTGATGACAGTCACATGACTTACGGTTTTATTATAGAGATGGTAACTTACGTTTCTGACAAAAAGAACATAAGTTACTATAATAAATATAATGTCCAGTGTTCAAAAAATAGCACTAAAGGTAGGTAATTTTCTTCCAAATTTCGCTTTGGATAGGTTTAATTAACAAATCATATCAACATTACATTTTCAATATTTTTTGTGTTATATTATGAAAATTACTAAAGAAAATTATTCTAAATGTAACGTAAGTTACCATGAAATGACACGTATGCGTTTTTGCATATTATGTGATATGTATAAATTATGTAGATTATATGCAGGGCTACACAAAAGAATTCATAAGAATTACTGTGTGTCAGCGTAAATTACTTAAAGGGGTTTTTTAATCGAGTTATGCATTTTGAACGTGAAATACATTTAGTATACTAAGAGACGTTTGTTGCATATATATAAATAAAGAACTGGAAAAGAAGGGGGTTCATGGCCGTTTATGTGTGATAATATCTGGAAGTGAGATTTCAGTATTTTACAGAGTGTTTTTGCATAAATTAAACTTTAACTTAATATCGTGTATAAAAATCTTAAGGTAATATACTAGGCTGTACAAAATAATTCAAATATGTTTCCGTCTATTGGTAGAAAATGCTGAAGGTGAATTTGCAATTGTGTTATGTGTTTCTTACTAAACTAAATTGTAGCATACTATATAGAGCATATACAAATCCATAGATTATATACAGGGTTGCACAAAAGAATTGGAGCACTTTTCTGGCTATGGTCTGTAATTGCTAAAATCTATTTTTCAAATGTGTTTTGCGCTTCTTAAAATGTTCACTTATGTATCTTATTTACCTTATTAAACAGCGAAGATTTGTAAGTATTCTGTAAGTGTTGGAAACTGTTTCATAATCTATGCTTGATACATGATTTTACTTTCTTGTTTTAATTTAAAAAAATTTTACTAAATTAAGTCACGTTTTCAGGAAATATTATTATCAAATTGCCATAAAATAAGAGTGAGCAATAAAAATACTTTATTGAACAATTGCATTAAAAAAGAAAACACCTATTAGTTTTCTCTATTCTGATTGAAAATAGTTCAGATACTAAACACGTTGTCTAATTTGTGAGGAAATAAATACAGCTTTTGCAACTGTGGCCTATAACATATTCACTAAATGTGAGCTGAATCAAAATCGTAATTTGAACGTCCACTGACACACATACACACCAAAAACGGGCTCTGGGGACCTGAAATCGAGAGAAAATCCGAATATGCACACATACATACACATATACATATAGAATAGGTTTTTAAAAAACGCAAAATTGGATTCAGGGAACCACAAAATGTACAAATATGCCAAAATATACACAATCGAGTTTTTACCATGTTTACAAAACTTTCCTGATACTTTATGTTTCCAGAAAGTAAAACTGATAATTTGTGGAAAATCACTTATCATACAGCTACTTTTTGAAAGTAACTGAAATTCAATTAACTATATCACCGATATATTTCTGAATTTTCACGATATTTAACTGGCCTTTTTATATGAGTTGCCCCTTTTTATATGAGTTATAAGTTAAGTTTCTAATTTCAATGTTAGAAAATATTTTTGACGCTAGTTTTAAATTAAAATATATATATACTTTAAAGTGTACGAAAGAAAACAAACCATAAAAGAAACAAACAATTAGAAAATAACAACGCATTTGAAAGCCTAAATGCTTGTTTGTAAAGCAATAGATTTGCTTATTTATTTTCTAGGCGAAAAATATCGGAAAACTCAACTTAAGGTAGGCAAAACGTTGAGCTAAATTGCTTGAAGTTTCGCTATATATCTCGTAATTTTCAAGTAGTAATAAAGTCTTTCTTCATCAAGAACAAAAGATGTGCTACTAATTTGAGAGCAGGAGACTCCTCATAAATCCGTTGTGTTTTTTCATTTTTATGATGTCATGTTTATTAACACGTTGTGCTTTTACAATTTTTATGGTGGTTTAAAAAGTTCTTCAGTTGTATTGAGTTTTATAGCTGTATATGTAAATTGTATTTGAAAGCATATTGGTTTTAAAAAAGCGATATCTTTTAGCCTCAAAAGATTAAGGTACAAGAAATGTTTCTGCCTACACTGTTAAAAAAAATCTGAAATTCACGGGTATTTTTTTCCTGAATTTCACAGAAAAAGTCCTTTTTTGCGACAAAAGGGTATTTTCCTTTAAAAAACAGAAAATTTCCTCATATTTCCTGAAAACAACGGATCGGACGGAGACGAAAGAGGATAACGGAGATATTCCGTTATCTTATGTGCTGCATATTTATTTTCAATGTTTAAAAAACTGACATGTTGTTGCACAGGAAAACTAAAAATTTAATAAATTAAAATTTCGAGTTTATTTAAAAAAAAAAAAACAACAACAACAAAATAGTACTTTCGAATTAAAAAAAGTAATAATTTTCCCATTCTTTAAAAATTATTTGCAATTTATTTTTTAAAGTTATAAGAAAATATTCGCACTTAAAATATATTCTAAACAAGCAGATTAAAATATATATATAATAGTTAAATTAAGTGAAAAAAAATCTATTTTACTCAAAAAAGCAACATACAAAAATAATGCTTTCAAATAAAAAGAAAATAATATTTTTCTCATTCCTTTAAAATTATTCGCAATTTAGTTTTTAAAGTAATAAAAAGTACTCGCACTGAAAATATATTCTAAGCGAACACATTTAAAAAATATATAATAGTTGGAAAAAAAAAATCGCTTTTCTTAAACAAGCAAACATTTTTTATCGAATTTAATTCAAATATAATATTCATATTTTACATCTAACAATCAAGTTAAGAATATATATAATTCATGTTTTTATCCTGTATTAATATTACAATTTTAAAACATCAACATCATCTCATAACGAAATCTCCTCGCAATTAACTTCAAAATTACCAAGCTTCTAAACCCCAAATTATGTCTGTTCTAAGCCGCCATTTTGAGAATTTCCAAATGATCCGTTCAAACTACTAATCTAGCAAGCGCCCGCTGGTCAAACCGGCAAGACGCTGGACTCGAGGCATTATCACCCCTGGTTCAAAACCCAATGTCGACCAAAAGCTGTTCTTGACGTATGTCAGATAGTAAATACTCCCCCAAAGTCGACAGATGGCAGCACCAAGAGAGATGTCAAGATTTTTTTAAACCGAGTTTATCTAAAACGGAAAATGTCCTTTTCTGTCAGTTCTACGAGGAATATTTCCGTGATTTCTGAGAGCGTTAACGGGAAGTTACCGCTTCTGCAAACGGCGATTTTCCTTCTTTTATTTTTCAAAACGGAAAATCTACTAACGGAACGGAAAAAGTCCGGCAACTTCGCTGCCAGTACTTTTACCGCGAATTTACGGATTTATTTTTAACAGTGTAACTTATAAACAATCTAATTACAAAAGTCAAATTTGGTACATAAGTACTTCATACATATGAGATATCATATAGCAACATAAGAAGATGAAAAAAAGCTAAAACATTTGTAATATACACTGTAGATCAAAACCTGACGCATCATATCCCCATAACACGGTGTGGCCAATTCGCACAGCTATATAAATCTACAACGATTGATCACTGCGAAAAACGTTGTTAGTGACAGCTTGTGGCAAAAAATCTTACTCTTTCATAGATTTGATTTTAAGTCCTTGGGGGGGAGGGGGGTGTTGATGCCGTACCGCGAATCTTCACAGAGCTTTCCAAATAACAACCACGCTGTGTTCAAGATGTATAAGTTTGATTTCACGAAAGACAGACATTCTTCTGTATGCGAGTACTGTCACTGCACAGCGATATAGTAAAAAGTTTCTAGAACCTCATATGAGACTTTTGACAGCTTCTGGTCCAGACTTCATATTATGGACGATAATGTGAGGCCACTCAGAAACCAATTTATAAATGATTTTCTTGAGTTATATGATTTTCACTGGACGGATTGGACTACAAAGTCGCCTTAATGCAATTCAGCATGTTTGGGATGCTCTGGGAAGAGAGGTGGCACGATGTTCTTCATAGCATCTTCCGAGACTTCAAATCAGTGCTTTTAGTTGAGTGGGAGTTGTTACCACAGTCAGCAATTTACCTCAGTAATACTATGAGGGTCTACTGAATGCCCTACTATACCCCATATTTAGACGGTCTTTTCTAGGGATATGGTAAGTCCTATTTTAACCATTTTAAATTTATTATGTATATTACAAAAGTATTACTTTCATTTTATCTTGTTATGTTGCTATATGAAGAAGCATTTATGTACCAAATTACATGTTTTATATTAATTTGTTTTTACGTTAGATATTAGACAAAAAGATAACAAAACCTGTACCTTAACTTTTGGAGTCCTGTGTATCTAAACAACTCAATATAATTTAGTTAAAAAAATTATATTGAAATACTTATCACTCCCCTATATATGTAACTTTAACTCGCACAATTGCCATAATTCCACAGAATAGTTATTCTTGAATAAAATAGAAATGCTAATTTTATTAATAAAACCACACAAAAAGATCGAAAATTCATTTTATTGCCTGATAATGAGATTTCTCATATAAAAGAGGAGCATTAATATTCTTAAAAAGGACCTTAATATATTCAAAAAGTATTGTAAGTAAATTTGCTTTTTATCGTTTGAAATGTCATTTTGCATTCTTTGCTCTTTGTGAATTCCGATAAAGATTAAAGAAGGCATTTATTTACAATCAAAATGCAATATTTATCTAAGCGAAAGTGCTATTTTTATGCGAATAGAATAATGATATGAAGGTTTATTTTCTGATAATAAAAGATATGAAAGTTTATTTTCCGAGTTTAAGATAAGTGGTTTTAAGAAGGGAGGGCTGATATGTTTGCGTAAAAGGACAATTTTCCAATTCAAACTATTGTTTTTATTGCCTTATTTTCTCTAAATATAAATGTTTCTCCATGTTTTTTTTTACATATAAAAGCTTAATAAAGTTGTTATATAAAAAAAAATTAAAAAGAAAAACGCATACTCTTGTAGTGCAGCGAAATTTTATTATATGAATGCTAAAAAAAAATTCTTATTGTAACTGATTTGGTAGCTTATTCGACCAACTATTTCATTAGTGGGTGAAGTGAAATCCAAGAATGTGTGGCCTGAGTAATTTAGGTGAGGTATCGATGAACAATATGGAATATTCAAGAAATTTAATATTTTGAGTAAGACAGCATATGTCATACCAAAAGAACAAATATAAACCTCATCCACATCACATGGAGCTAGTGGAGTTGAACAATAGCTATTGTTGTCTTATCTGATCAGTTTCTGCGTTGAATCAGATTGTAACTTGAAGCTTTTTACCTAAAGAATATAGAGATAATTGTTTGAGATATTTGTTTTGTTATATTACCCTGTGACAAAACTAAAGAATACTGATGTAAAAATAAAAATAACGTAATGAACTTCCTAAAAACATCATAACATTTTATAGAAACATTTTGAAAGTAGACTTTCTTCACCAGGCGCTAAAATACAAAAAACATGCTACTGCTTTGACAGCAGGAACAAGGTTAAAAGGAAATAGAAAAGAAAGAAAATGAGAGGGACTGGCGAGAAAGAAAATCCAATAAGAAGGCAGGGACTAAAACCAGGTAGAAATTTAAATGACAAATTTAGTAAGAAGGAGAAAGGTGAATTAAATGGACTTTACCTATTCCACTTTAGCCGCGGGTATATAGAAATAAACAAACACCAATAGGCGTGAAGAATATTTCAATACTGCTTTCCTATTGTCCAATCATCGGGCTTTTTCGGAAGGTATATATCCTCAAAGACGTGGCTGTTGCTACTCATGGGTAATGCCCACTGTACAAAAATGACAGAAATAATCGGCTGCGAAAAAAAAAATTATAACAGAAGATTAAATAAATAAATAATAATTAGCCGCCTCTGGTAACCAACTTCGTTTTCCTTAAATGTATACTATACATTGCGTACAGTGCCGTAGTTGTAAAAATAAACCAGAGGATATATGCTTTAGGCAGAGGATATACGCTCGTGAGTATTCGTTATAGCTTTAGTTTAACAATAGATGGTATACAGATTTTTTTTTAAGGAAGGCATATGGCGTAAACCCTCCTACGACCTCTACTGAAGCTCCGATTGAATACTTCTTTAAATGTATATTATGCATGTTACTGTTATTCTCGATTCAACCTTCTTTTTTAATCCTTCTTTAAATTGAGATTTCTGATAGAGATATCAAGAACAATTTGCAATCACGGCAGAAAGTCACAGATTTTTAAATTTTATATTTTTCATCTTTCTAGCATAGAGCTTGACAAAAATTGCCTAACTCACTTACTCCGGCATTTGTGCGTTTTCCACTTGTTATTGATTTTCAGTTGCAACATGTGAAATATGTTAAGTAATATTCTGCAATTGGATCTACTGACAATTGGCGTGTTTTAGCGAACATGATTTGGCACAATAGAGTGGTATTTGTGACAGTCCTTTAATTCTATACACCTTCACGTTAAACCATATTATTGCTATATTGCATTCTTTCATATTTTACTCCAACCTTGGCTATGAGCTTGATTACGGAAAATTAGAAAAAAAAATTGTACACACTATATTACCTTATAAACTACATTATACTAGTAAACAAACTATATAATCTAGCAAGCATGCCGAATGACATTTTGAATTAATTAATTGTACATTTCAAAAAATAATCCCAATCCTTTTGTGAAAAGAACAGTTGATTAATCTAAATACGTCTTGCATGAATAACATCCACATTATATAATTACGTACAACATACTTACAATACATACATTATGTATCATACTTATATACAAGATATAACAATGCATTGTTCGGCAATTCATAACATCCACTCTGTTGTTAATGAGAAATCTTCCGTAATGAAAGTCTCTTATAAATTTTATAAAAATATTTTTTAACAAACAAAACTAATATCCACAATTTTGCTTATAATTGCATAATATGTATCAGTCATTTTGTCAAAATAAAAATAGAAAATAATCTATATACCTTTTAGATGTCATAAATAAATATAGAAAATAATCTATATACCTTTTAGATGTCATAAATAAATAAAAATAATCTATATACTTTATAGTAAATAATTTATATACGTTATTCATAATCTTAAACAGTGACTTCTCTTTTTCAATTTTTTTTTTGTTTTGATTGATTTATTAAAATGTTTTAACACAATTATTAAAAGAAAAAACAGTTATATAGATTTTGGATTTAACTTCAGAACTTTCTTTAAGGTTTTCACAGGCATCTTTTATATTAAAAAAATGAATGAAGAAGACAAATAAATGCAAAGGACAAAACGAATTTCGTCTATCCGTGTTATCGGACTACTTGAATGACATTTCTACAAACTAGGCTACAGAAACCTTAAAGATTCTCTCTGGAGATTACAAACGAACTTGTAGTCAAGTTATAATGTAAAGGCTCCGATTAAAATAATAATAAAAAATAACGAAATCCATGACAGTTTTTTTTTTCATTTACGCTTTGTCTCATTTATTTTACTATGCAATCTTATGTCACACTTTATTCTCAGGATTTAAAAAATACTCAGAAATCAATCCAATTTGACCAAACTAACTGAGACATGATTCTCGTAAAATAAAATCCGGACATCATTCTTTATCAGATTTAAACAATCTTAAAGCCAGATTTAAACAATCTCTTATTTCTTTTATGTTATCAGATTTATACAAGTTTTTTTTCTCGTCGGACATCTTGTTACAGCAGAACTCACATACTGGAATAGACATTTTGTCACAATAAATTATTTTAATAAATGAGAAATTTGTTTATCTGGTATCACTTTATCACAACACATAAAACAATTAAAATACAAAGTATTTTTACTATTTCAATCTAAGCGTCATACATAAATAATTAACTATTATATAAAATAATTAATTCATTTAAATGAGTAAAATAGAAATTACAATTGAAATACTTGGTAATCGCCAGGAAAGAAACGCAACTATAATTTTAGGATTCTTGGCCCATTTTTGTTCTTTTATTTAAGATCATACAAAAGTTCGTACACTTTTTTTGGTGCAATACAAATATTGGTTTAATACGAATAACATATATAAATTAATCCACTCTCTCCACTATGTGTGAATCTCTCCGAGTGCCTGGAATAGATTCGTGTGTGTTGAATACAGAATTTAGAAGGTCTTTGTCAGATCAAAATTGTCTCCCTGAAAGTAGTAAATCACTGACAACAAAATGTCGACAGAAGTGTAAGGAAAAAATGAGAAAAAACAGCAAAATCTGTTGGCGATATAGATGCGAGTATTTTATGTTGTAAAAATTTGAATAACTCCACTATTATTGCAGTAAACTTGCAAAGAAATAAAGATTTTAAGATGCACACTATAAAAAAAGACAAATGTTTCTTAATCCTAAATCTAATTTCTTATTTTACCTTTCTTCGTGAGAAATGTAATGCACGTGCTAAAATAAGGAAAGGGCAGCTGACGTCACTGTTGGTTAAATTACTGTTGATTCGCAAGAAAAACCTGTTCATTCTTTAGGAATCCTATTGTGCACATGAGATGGGGCGATTTGATTGGTCTACGTGAAACTGGTCTATGATATGATTGGCCTACGTCGCAGTAACGATACCTGCAATGATCGCTACGAAAAAATGTTGTGGTAGATTGGTTGATGGAACTGTTTGTTTGTAAACATGCCCTTTACCTATACTTACACTATCAATATAAGTGCTGAAAATGGTGTTAAGGTTTTCACCGAAAATTCGTGCTCATATTTGAAAGGAACATGATGTATAAAGAGAATCTACTAAATATATAAAACACAAACGAAAATTTCGTTCCGTTCCTTTATAACTCGAGTTCCGCTGAATGGATTTTGATGGAACTTGCGCTGTTCGATAGATAATTTTTCAGGGAAGGTTTTAGTATATAACACAACGTTATACGTGCATTAGTTATAGAATTATGATGGAAAGTTCTGTTATTTAGGACGATAAGGTTACCATAGGTCATATTTTTGGCGACCATTATCGTTGGCGAAAGAATTGAAACGACTATATCAGAAAAGAATGCAAACACATAGAAAAATAAAAGAAAAAACCTGTTATTAATTTTATTAAAATACCCCCCCCCCCACCTCCTCCACGCAAAAAAAAGAAAAAGAAAGAAAAAAACTGTTTTAATGAGGCATAATATTTAATTTAAACCCCAAAGGAATGTTTGTAATGTTTAAAAATATTTGCAATGCATGAGATTGCAATTCAGATTAAGTCAATATTTGGCGATTTATTGTTTGCGTCAGGTTAACAAAGATGCATCTGATAATTTGATTTAATAAAATATGAGTATTTTTTTCATTTTTTTCTTTCTGTTAATTTTTTTTATATAACTCCCCTATTATGTGTCTTACAGGAGGAACTAGCAGATGTAATTATAATGGCGCTATCACACGTACTCTCATATCATAGTCAATATCAGATATTTCATCCGAAACACGTTTTTCAAGAGGAAAAAGCTCGAATTCGTCCCGTTTGATAGATCGCCTCTCGTAATTTCTTAAAGATCTAACGTACAGTAGTTTGTATCCTCTACGATACGTATCAGCTCGAAATCTACCAATCAGAGCTCTCTAAAATTCCAAGATGGCCACCGTCAGTAAGCCAACATCTTACGTTTAGCGTGGTCGTCGCAAATATTGAAACCAAAAATACAGAAGAATTAAGAAAAAAAGCAAATCTTTAGTAACACAGGGACCAATTATACACGAAAAGAACTTTAAAAATGTGCTGTTATTTTGTAATTAAGGAATTACATATGCGTCGATTGCCTCTTCGGAGTTAGTCGTTATTTACACTCCCGATAAGAACTTTATTTACTAATTTAAAGTTATTTATTGCGATTATTTTATTTCAATTCCTTATATTATTTGCTATATGTTATAATTGTACTGTCGTAGTCACTTATTTACTTCTCAAACTGTACTAGTTTAACTATTTTCAGCAGTTATATTTGGCGTTATTTCGTACTTGTTGCCAAATTATGTCGCCAAAGATAAAAATGCAAGCAAACATGCATCAAGGGATTTTATTTCAATACAAATTATTGCCTCCTTTTAGCATGAATCAGAATCCAAAAAATTCCAAATTTTGTAGTGGAGGGGGAGGGGACAGAAAATTTTCTTATACTTTTAGAAAAATAAAATTTAATAAATGAAAATTTAATCTAGCAGCTATTTATTGTTAATTATATTTTACCTTTTAATAATTTTCTTTTAAAACAATCTTGATAATCTATTTTTAAAGATATACAACTATTATACAGACACACATATTTATTCGTAAATCGGTGGAATAGTAAAAATATATTCACAGTTGTTCGATCATCCAAGGCTGTCTGCTAGATGGTTGGCGACTTTCTCTCCAACATAGTTTATTAGTGAAAAATTGCAAATTCAGTATCAGCCAGAGTAGCTCAGTGGTCAGAGTGATAACCTGAAACGCTGTGGACCCAGGTTCGATTCCTGGCTCTGGCTAATTTTTCACTTCATGTTGGATTATTGTATTTAATATATGTGGGTTATAATGTCCTTTTCAGTCTATTTTTCCTTTTTAATTATTGAATTTCAACCACCCTAAAGTTTTGTTTCCCCCCTCCTATCGGTGTATAAATTTTAAACCTTTATATGTGTTTCAATTTGTTAAGTAAAATGTGCCCTTTTTTTATTTTGTATTAATAATAAATAACGCATATAACACCCCCCATAACCCCATCCAGTTAAAATATTTTGCTTCCCTTAAAAACAAAAAAAAGAATTAAAATTTATATATTTTCGAAAACAAAAATGAATTGTAACGTAAAACTTTCCTAACAGAAATAGATTTCTAGAATTTTCAAATATGCAAACCCAAAATTAAAACTCATTCCGCCAATTAATTTTTAAGTTATGCTTAAAAGGCACTTGTCTTGTAATCTGTTTTGCGACGATCGAACATTTATTTAACATTAGGAGGTACAAACATAAAATCTGCATAATTTCTAAACTACTTTAACGAATGACTTTCAGTTTGATACACGAAGGTAAAATTTACCGAAAAATATGATGTCGAAATTAGGGTTTAGTACTAAAAGTTTTAGAATATGTTACAATTGCTATACGTAACTTCATCATCCGCCCCTCCCCCCGCAGCAAAATTTATGTATTATTACCTGCAGCATTATTATTAGATGTTATTACTAATATATTGTTACTTGTGACATTTTTATAATGATTTGCGGCAGAGTTAGTAGAGGGTATAACTCCCCCCCCCCCCAGGACTGTACACAATATATATGAAAAAAGGATTGTGTTTTTGAAATGAAAAATATCAAATTCATTTAAACTTTCGAAAAATGATTAAAATCATCAAAACCAAGGAAGAGAAAACTGCAAAAGAGTGGGAACTATATCTAAATTCTATTACGTATTTCATTTTTATATTAGATTCAATATGTAACATAAATTACATTTAAAATATGTAAAATATATTAACTAAAAATGTCATAATAGCGATTTTGGCAAAATAACTAAAACTTAATTTAACATCTTTCTTTGTGTTACAGATTTCGGCTTAGCAATATTGTGCGGTTCCAATACATGTGACAAAAAACTAGTTTTAATATACTATTTTTTTTAAATCACTTAATACTAATAGTTCAGAATTCTTAACATTTACAGGTAATGAAAGACGTAAAGTGGAGATATGGACTCCATAATTTAGAATTTTAATGGTTTATTAGCAAGATTATTGTTTTTATAATCTTGGAATTTTAAGTAAAATGATCACAATATTATATATATAGAACAGACACGAAAAGAAACTGCAATATATAAAATGTTAGTACGCGATAATGCTTCCTGAGTATCAGTCAAACTCTACACTAAATATTAAAACACCTGCTGCAATTACTCGCCAAATGTTACGCCCTCTCCTTACATTAGCAGATAACTTTCAATAGGGAAAATAACCCTAGTTGTAGCGTGAAAGTGTAGCTCGAGAGGCAATAGCATATACTTCATATCGTATAGTCGTCCGTGTCATAACAGCTTAAAAATGACTGCATTTATGTGTTACATGTTATTTGTTTATTTACGGTTTTGATTTTACTTTTGTCGCCAAGCAATGTGATTTTAAGCCAAAAATGCCTAAGCGTGACATCAGCTTGAGCGGTATTAGCAATAATAGTGTTTTTTCGTGTATACAAGATCCTTTTGGGGGTAAATTTTTATATTCAAATGCAAATTATATAAATAGCAGTTATTGTTATGAATGTGGGATCAAATATTTAAATTTTAGTGAATGTCTGCCACTCAAACACATATTGTAAAATAATTAAATTTTAGACATTTAAAAATTTTCTACGGAAACATGCCGGTTTATTTTCACCAAACATATTATTTTTATAGCCTCGAACTTAGACCAGCGAATATTGTCTATTCTTTTATTTTTATATTATTATTTTTTTAATATATCGCCAATTTCACTTATAAAAATATTCACTGTTTCAAAAGTTAGGAACCAAAGAATATTCTTAAGGAGATGTGTGCATTTATGCGTTATTACTATCACAAAAGCGTTATTACTATCACATTTTATTTTGCAATAAAAATTGTTTGCTGAAATAAATCGTCGATGCTCTTTTTGATTCGTCATTTCTTTTTAGTTTTTCTGCATATCTTCCCTTCTTTCAGGAAGGCTTTTAAAAGACATTGGACTAATTGTCCGTATTCCAGTCCCCTGCCAGTTGGCATTTTTACTATATTGTTGGATGTTTCGTTTATGTTTGAAAGGTTACTCTGGACGACGATTCAGATTACAGAAGATTAGACGACTTTTGAAATTAGCGATTGCTAAATTTATGGGTTTTTTTCATTATGAAGCAAAGTTTTACAAAAGAAAATGCTTCCAATGTACGGTTGGTTGATTTTATGACGGCCGATTATCTACACGAGGGATATAGACCCTGGAGGGGAGTGCCCTCCGTGGGGGTCTTTCTAAGGGATCCTAACCCGTATTTACGGCAAGGTTCTAAAAAAACTACGGAAAACTCCAAATGGTTAGGTCAACGAGCGTAACAGGGGTTTGAACTTAGCACTTCCCGTATGCCAGCTTTGAGATCAAAACATCTCAGCCACTGTTTTGGCGCTTTCAATGTACGGAAAAACTTTGTGATGTCAATGGTGGCGAATGGAAAAAATAACATTTATCGATTTATCATTTCAGGCTGGATAAGAAAAAATGAGTACCTGATATTCTGATTAGATAATTTTTCGATCATTATAAAGACTTTTCGACCTACACACAGCCCTAGCAGCTAAACATAGTGAGAAATGAATTTATTTCTGCGTGTTATTATGCTCTTTAGAGAAATGCAAAAAAAAAATCTTCGGTGTAAGTATTCACCAAAAATAATATTACTAAACATTTTGCATAACTAATTTTAGCATTGTCAGTTTTATTTAAGGTAAGAAATTTTGTTAATGAAAGATATATAATTGAATTAACAGTAATTTGACATTATTTAATGGAACATAGCTTGGCGCGTAAATAACTTCGTTTTGTAACCAACTCTGTTACATTAGTAACCATATCGTTTCAAGCACTTCTAATGTTTGACGTCAAACTTGGATATCGGCAAGATTATGGAAGATTAGGAAGATTTTATTGGATACAAACTAGAGGTTTATTCTTTGACCAGAGTTAATCATTGGGGTTTTTTTTAGATTAACGGTTACACGAATGCAACTGGTCTAAAAAATGGAAAGACAGTGAAAATGGCGTCATTTTAATTTATTCATATTTAGCTTTAAAAATTCACTTTTTATGTTTCACCATTTTTTTAAATATGAAAGTTAAACACTGTTCTTTATGTGCAAACAATTTATTACAATTTTCACTGTATTTACTCTGCTGGAATCGAAAGATGAAGAACCGTAGTAGACTTGCCAGAAAAGGACGTATATTGCGAAATATAACGAAACATACAGTGAAATTGTACTTACGTTACCAGAATCTCACATGGAGACAAGAAAGATTGACGGAGTTCAAGAACTTACAGACGAAAATGAATCACCCGAACTTTATTTAAGTTCAATGGTCAATCTATGCAATCATTGTAATGCTTTCTCTTTTAGCAGTATGTTGACTAAAGAACATGTTAGTTCCTGTTGTCATAATTTCATAATGGCCTCATTTCCCTACCAAACTCTACTATAAATGATCAACTAAATGAGTTGCTTCTTTTAGCCCAAATTTTGTCCAATGTATGATATAATATAACGCAATGTCATTCACATCGTTTACAGCAATATTGAAGGAAAATCCAGGTGAACGTCCCTATTGCTTTAAAATACATGCTCAAATCCATTGATATAATTCATTTGATTCAAGGTTCGTTTGAAAATATTTACTAAAGTAGCATCTGTAAGTGAAGGTCCACATTCCTTTAAAATACAAAGCCATTTCGTTTGATTTAAGGTACATTTAGAAAAGTGGCCCAGCGCAGCGGGCGTAGCATGCTAGTAAGTGATAAAATAAATAAAGCGATCCTATGTTGTTGTTGTTTTTAGCATTTAATTTTGTTCACACATGGCTGATTTGCCTTTTCATTTTTACCAGATATTTTAGAATCAGTGTTATACACTGAAAAAAAAAAGACAGATTCCTCTTAATCTAGGAAAATATAGTACAATCATGAACAAAAATATATTAATAACCTCTTCCGAGTTACACACGATTCTAAAAAGAGCTCTTCATTTTGAGAAACCTCAGAAAGCAATACATTTTTAAAAAATTTCGAAGCAGTTATAAAAACAAAATTTCTTTTGCTGCCACTGATTTTCAGAAACGTTTCCGAGTAGTTTTTATAGTATATTAAACAGCTTTTTAACATGAAATTTAGAGGCTTCGGATACTATCAATTATCGAGAAAACATTTTCATGTTCCACAAACATGTTTTGCAAACAAACATGATAAATTAACAGCATTAGCGTTGACATTAACATTATTTTCTTACTCTTGCATGTATAAATGAAGTTACGCAGCTGAGAATGCTAACTTGAGAATTGATAATCTTAAAATCGCTATTCCGGTTTGAGAAAACTTATTAAAATTATAAAAACTACTCAAAAACGTTTCGTAAAATCAGGGGACACAATCAACTTTATTTGTATAAATGTTTCTTTAAATCTGGAAAATATATTGGCTTCTCAGCTTTCTAAAAACAATTAACACTTTTCAAAATTGTGGATAAATCGGAAGAGGTTATTGTATATTTTGATACGTAGTTATATTATATTTTTTAGATTAAGAAACATCTGTCTTTTTTTATAATACCTTTTTCTATTAATTTGCAGCAAAAAACACTATGTAACAATAAAAACTTTTAAAGCAAAAATGCCAGCAACCAAATTTCCAACACTTATTTTCTATATTCTTCCGTACAGTGTATTTACTCCAATGACATAATTCTCTTCTTGAATGGCACAAACACTTAGAGCCAACTCAACATACTTTGCTTCTCTATTAAGCTGAGAGAGTTGAACATGTTAGAAGTGTTATTTTTTTCCATCTAAATTTTTTCCATCTCTTTTAGCTGAAAAATTGCACAAATGTTCTTCATATCTTCAAAATTCAATGCGTCATTAAAAGCACGAAACATTAAATAAATATTGACAAAAGACAAACGATAAACAATAATCCCTTAAAACCGCAGTGTTGTTACATGAAAGGAAACGCAACGAAATTGCGATGAAAATACCTTGATCTATCTCCGATAGTAATTCCTCTCTCCTATTGACTTTTTTCGAAAATGCATTCGGAAAAAGTCATTACCTCAAAATGTTTCTTCTGTTCTTGTTTAGCTTCATTAAAGAAAAGAAGAGAAATGATTCAGAGAGAATGAGAAAAATGAGAGAAAATTCACAAAAATGAGAAAGATCAGCATACATTCTTACAGAATACTTTTGTGAGGTATCGTTTTTTAAGAATCTGAACTGTTTCAATCGCACGAATGCAGTTTCTGAATGGAATGGTAAATAAATGGCTTTAAAGAGAGACATTTAATTTCTTAAAAAAAATGTCAAGAATGTAAACAAATATTTTTCTGTAAAATTTGTATTCCATTAACCGGTTATTTTATTATGAAAGCCAGTTACAATTTCCAGGGTTGTAAAGACCAGCATGAGTTAGGATATATGCAACACAAACCCAAAAAGTATTTTTTAAATGAATCCAAAATCCGACTCTTATGTAGGGAAAAAATATAGTCAACTCAAAACTCAAAATAAATCCAGCAAAATAATTTTAATAGAGTAGCAGGTAATATACTTTGATTCGGAACAGACAAAACACCAAAATTAGAGAAATTTAACACCATACTTTAAATAATTAGAGAAAAATAGTCTACAATCATACTTCGAATATCAATTTTACCTTTTTTGAAAAAAAAAACTAACAATGTACTTATTCATATTAAAGCATGTGTAGTTTTTTAATAAAAATATATTCTCATGTTTCTTAAAAAAAAAAAAAAAAAAAAAAAAAAAAAAAAAAAAAAAAAAGTTTCTCGGAACAAAGCACTTAAGAACGAATATCAATATCGAAACCAACCCATAAACTAGAACGAAAAATCCTGCGTCAAGCATAGATTATGTAACACTTTCCAACGCTTCCAAAATAGTTCTACAAATCATACCGTTTAATAAGCTGAAAGATAACATCTAAGTAAACAATTTGGAAAACGCATAACATATTTAAAAACATAATTTCAGGAATTTCCAACATATACAGTATTCGGAAAAATATCCGAATACTTTTATCCATCCCTGTATATGATCTATAAATTTGTATATATACTACATAGGGTGCTAAATTTTAGTTCAGTTAGGAAACGCGTAGCACAATTTAAAATTCTCCTTCTGGAGTTTCTGTCAATAAACAGAAATGTGTTCGCGAACTTTTGTGCTTCCCTGCATAGGATCTCCAGAATTTATACACACCACGTAATAGACAAAAAGTGAGTTAAATTTAAAATCGCGTTTAGTAACTTAAAACGCACTTCCAGGAATTATTGTTAGGAGACAGTAGAGAATACTTTTGTGTGTCCCTGTAAATGAACGATGACAGCTACACACAGTATTCTTTAGTAAGCCTCTTGTAATGCACCTTAGTGATATATATCAATTTCAATGCGTTTAAAATAGTGAAACATTATTTAAATAAACTCGCAGACGATTTTTCTCTATAGACGTAATGTAACGGAATTCTTTTTACTGTCCCTGTAAATTAACTATAAGTGCTATGCACACCCTATTCCATATTAAGCTTCTTGCAATGCACCTTAGTGATATATATCAATTACAATGTGTTAGAAATTGCGTAAAATCATTAAAATAAACCGCAAATGATTTTTCCTCATAGATCGTAATGTAACGGAATTCTTTTGAGTGTCCCTGTAAAAAAACTATAAGTGCTACACACTTCCGTTGAAATAGGGAACATGCTATAGATAACGACAATAACATATAAAAATTGCAGAGCAATCCAAGCATATTTACGGGAGTTAGAGCACGGACAGACGGACAGACGGCCATACGGCAGACAAACCGAAGCCATAAACACTTTTCAACTAGGTTGGAAAGTGTTAAAAATGCGAATCAACCTCGCCCCATACTCGACACGGAATAAAATCAACTGAAATCAAACCGACACACAAAAACATTTTGCAAACAACGCAACCCGAATGTAGTCGAAGATTAAACCGGATTCGGATGAAATAGAGTTATCCTATCCGATGCAGGACTCTACTGAGATATTGAGAATGTATCCCATTAGGCGAATTTCTAGTATTTAGCCGACATTGGCGAATCGTTGACATGTATTTCTAAAAAATATCCCGTTATTCCCCATTATTAACTTAAAGATATAATTAAGTTTATCTTATAGGTTAATTCATTTGGAAGAATTAGGTTTTTATAATCCTTACACAGTGTGCCATTACTTTTAATTATATTTGAGGATTTTTCAATTCCAGAGATACCTAAAATAGCAATTTGAAGAGAATGCATTCTTAAGAAAAATAGTGGTAATTATTTCTCTTTCTGAAAAGCTCCCCAGGTGACGATTAAATTATTCTAACAAAATGCGTTGTTATTTTTTTCTCTTTCTTGCAGTTTTAATTCTTAAATTAGCCGAAATAGATTATTATTGTAATTCATTTATTTTAAATCGTATCACTGTTATCTGTTGTAAGAAAAAACATTTACAATTTTAAACATCGAAAAACATAGTAAAATTATTATTATTTTTTAATTACGTTACGGCATCAAGTATTCATTAATGAAAATAATATACATATATAAATGACATTTCTATTTTCTTTCTTTTGAGATTTCTTTTTCTTTAATGCCAAAAACTCTATATTAGAACTTTTTTAGGGCTGTATTGAAGACTTCGATTCAAGGAGTATGAAAAGAAGAGGCTCGTGGGCATCAAGCACTACTCATTAAAAGGTAATTAAGAAACAGAAGCACATGTCAAAATCTCTCTAAAACTGAACAGTTGGAATACCCGATCAACTTAAAATAGAGGATTTATTATCTCGCACCGTTCTGCAACGCTACCTTAGAAATGTTCCTTTAGAGAGAATTTTCGATAGAAAAATTATACAAATTTTCATTATCGTACAAGATGTAGGGACAAAGAAATGGGAGGGGCTCAATCCCTCCTTATTTGAATAAAGACAGCTTTATTAAGTACATGAGCTCTTCGAAAAACTATTGTTTTCTATCTTCAATATTTTATAATTCCTATCTGAAAAAAATTCTCTGTGCTTAAAAAAAGCAGTATAAATATTGGTTAATAGAAGAGTCACCCGGCATTTCCCGTGTTAACCAGAAGGGTCTTCCCGGTAAAATGACAAGCTACGTCACCGAAGGCGAACACACTTCACCGCCGATTCCAGATTCTCGTGAATCCATACGATGGGCACCACCAGAGAGGGTCGGTTTACCCGGGCACCTCCACAGGTGGGCTCTTCGGCCGGGGGGAGAGACGGGGTGTGAGGTGAGCTTCCTGCGCCTCCGACTCTTTCCCAAATGCGACGGAGGTCGATACAACGTGCAGTGGAGCCCAAACGTCGAGGAAAGCACCACAAAACACTTGGGCAGACACTGAGATAATCCGACGGCTTCGAAGCCGGAACCCCATAAAGGGAACCGGGTCCAAGGCCAATGCCGAACCACCCCAGCCACCCATTACTGTACTGCAACTTCCGACCATCGAGTCCTAGGGAGGGAGGAAACGACATGTTCATCAGTTGCGGCGAGCAGGAAGAGCCCCTCGCCAACACGAAACTTGGAGGAAAATCAGTCCCTGACGCATAGACACGCCTTGGCTAAGGTTGTCCCTCCCTTTGCTTTCAGCTTTGCTTCCGGTAAGCCGTGCAGTGAAATACAGGTGGTCCCCGATCGAATCCATTGAGAGGATCAAGCACATATAAAAATATACACAATAAAACAAAAACACAACAAATGTTAGATTCAACGGAAAGTTAGTTTAGAACCACTATCGGACTCAGAAGGGCATGAAAAACTCATTCAAGAACGCTAAAGAAGCGGTCCCGATCGAGGTTAGTAAATTGAAAGTTATTCAAAAGACTCCTGCTAGTCCCAACAGCCAGGCACAGAAAGCTCTGGCTAAGAACAGACGCGATGGACTGGTTTCAACCCATAATCCGACTTAGGTCTGCACGCCGTCACTTGACTGATGAGCCTCCGGCCCGTTTCCTCGTAATAAGCTGGTCGGATAAGATGTTCAGATTCCCTCCCAGAGAAGGCAACACGAGCCACAGTTCTCGGACCTGAGTGGCCCTCCGTGACTCGAACTGCTCTTTTTCAAATGGGCACTTCCCTTTCCGACCGAAATTTGATGCCGGCTCACATCTACACCAGCTACAGAAGGAAGCGCAAGGGACGATCGGGAAGGAGGTCACATTGGGTGAGTCAACTCACCCACACCTTCCGTCACATCTACGTTCCGACGCTTGTCAGTACCGAGGGTTGCGACATGCCGCCTCGCGCACTGGACAGACGTCACAACGGAACTGCAAGCGCTCCTTGTCATAGGAAGTCCGTCTTCGCCTTCGTCTCGCCTTAGATAAATTTGGAAGCTGTCCTGCCACCGTTAGTTATCCGTTGCCCTAGTGTCACCATAATTGGCAGGTGCAAGGTGCCTAGGTGCTAGGGATTCGCCTACGTGGTGTCCTTTTACCACACGGCTGTCCCAAAGTCCCGCGGAGACATCAACCTAAGTCCCACATCGGCCGGCGTTACCGGTTCGATCTAGGTGAAGCTCTGCACATGAGATCTCAAAAGACAACCTGAAGCCGCAAACCTCCTGCAGCCGAGAACCGGCCCAAAGGAGGGGACAGCCCGAGGTCGTGTGAGCAGCGAGTCCACTCAGCCCCAGTTCTGTCGGTTAATCATACAACACTTTAACACCGGTGCACCACGTTGAGGTGGTGGTTCGTCAGCTTATCCTGCGCCCGTCTTGTCGGAGAACATCTCGCAATGCCACTCTCCCGGTCATCTTCCCCACTTAAGGGGCGAAGTCAGGACCACCTGGAGGGGCCCGCCGGGGGTCTTCCGGGTAAAATAAACAAAAATATAATAACTTAAAAATACGTTTATCTCAATGACGGAGTTATGTGAATTCACGATTATAAAACATCGGAAGAACAAACAAAAAGTAAGATGTTAATCTGATACAATCATAGTAAAATCTCTTAGTTTTTTAAATGAGAGTTCATGTTTTCTTTGTCCCGTGTAACAGAGAAATCTGCAATTTCCCTGACAATACCGAAAAAATGAAATAAATGCATCACATTGGAATAGCACTTACTGAAATTCTGATTCCTACAGCTTGAAAATGTTAATAATGTTAATTATTAACATACTTTACATACATAAATACACATAAAATACGTATAAAAATGTTAATTTCAAAAGAGCAAGATGCTTCCACTGATGATAAAACATCACTTTAAAATGGAAACTTGCATTTCATCCATAAAAATTAAATCTACAGTGATTACGTGAAAATGTCATTATCTTCGCCTGTTTTAGTAAGGTCGGATACTTATTCGAATGTAAATTAAATGCTTCATCCATAGAAAGTGGCGTCATATTTAGGAGATTATTTTTTCATTTAAATGTCGGTATTATAGTAGATGTTTTAATTCAAGTTGTTACATTTAAATGGAAGGATTACATCCTTTTAACGCACTTATAATATTTTTTTTTAATTTTATATACGAAAAATGCGCATTATCTTCTCGAAATGACAACAATTTTGGACGTGAAAATATGTGAGTAAATCTTAATTTTTAATTACTTTTAAACACAAAGTATACGTGTTTAAATATTTTTACCATTATTTAAGATTCGAATTAAGTAAGACCAAAAAGCCACTTGTTTTAATATTGCTCATACTATAACTTTTTTAATTCTTGAGCAGTATCTTTTTAAGGTAAAGCAATAGAACAGAAAAATGTGCATTTGAAAATGAAAAAGTTAGATTTCAATAAATTATAACAGATGGTTGAAAAAATATTAAGGGGTAGTCTGGGGAATTTGTAAAATGAGCCAGTATTTTTAGCGAAACTGTAATAACTTAAATATTTTTACCATTATTTAAGATTCGAATTAAGTAAGACAAAGTTAGATTTCTATAAATTATAGCAGATGGTTGATAAAATATTAAGGGGTGGTCTGGGGAATCTGTAAAATAGCCAGTATTTTTAGCGAAACTATAATAACTTAAATATTTTAATAACCTCAAAAACTTAAATATTTTTACCATTAAGATTCGAATTAAGTAAGACCAAAAAGCCACTTGTTTTAATATTGTTCATACATTGCTATAACTTTTTTAATTCTTGAGCAGTATCTTTTTAAGGTAAGGCAATAGAACAAAAAAATGTGCATTTGAAAATGAAAAAGTTAGATTTCTATGAATTATAGCATATGGTTGAAAAAATATTAAGGGGTTGTTTAAGGGAATTTGTAAAATAGCCAGTATATTTAGCCGGGTTCTAAAACGTATTATGTTAAGTCTCGTGCAATTGTTTCAAAATTTGTAGATTTATGTAAGATACACACAAACTTTAAATTTTATATGTATAGACATTTCTAACATGTAAAGCTAAAAATCATTGATCTCAAAGTCATCCCTGGAAGTCACATTTTTATTTTAAAATGATCTTATTTACTATTTGAAATTTTCAACCCGCAGTTTCATTTCTCTTTCATTAGTAAACTGATTCTTTAATGGAAAATTGTCACTTACACAACATGCATACAAACAAATAACACTAATTTGTTACCCACGCAACTTCAAATGTGGTGACATCGAGGATTTCGATATCAAAGTATAATTGTGAATTACTTGGAGACGTAAAATTAATCCCCTTCGTCTAATTTAATTTTGATTAAAATCTTTTAAATTCTAGACTGTAGAAAAGAAGTAATAGCCCTTTTCAGTTGAATTGTCTAATCATCACCTGGAAAACGTTTCAGAAATGCATATAATTACCCTCATTCTTGTAAGAGTTTCCTCGAAATGAATTTTTGGATGCGAAATAGAATTCGGAAAGCTTGAAGTTTAATTAAAAATTTTGCGACACTCCGCAGTGATTGCGAAAGAATAAATTTCTTAGACGATTACAATTGATTAAGTTAGAAAAATGTTTAATTATACCTACAAGATGGCAACTAAGGCTGAACAGAAATTTTTAAGAAATCGTAATAAAACAGACTAGATGGAACCCGTCAAAATTTGACGGCAAAAAACTTGATAGTACCATAAAAATAAAATTCATAGCTGCTTTAAAATGTTTGAAACTTTTGCAGAATAATTCAAATAAATAAAAAACCCACTTTGAATTAAAGCTAGGTTGAAGAACAGCAATTGGCTAAGTTTCACTGGCACATGTACTCGCGGAATTTCTTTCATCTGACACATTTAGCGCTGTTGTGCAAGTAAATGGTAAGTGCCCCCTTGGGGAGGGGGAAATGGCGGGATGGACCAAGGAGATGCATAACATGAATAAGCAGTCAAAGATATTTCAAACGATATGTAACATGAGGGGTGTGTGCAAAATTTTAAAAAGTACCCCCTTGGGGGGGGGTAAAGTAGGGGATGGACACGGAACATGCATAATATGATTAAGTGGTCTCAGACCTTTCCAACGATATATAACATGAGGGTTGTGTGCAAAATTTAGAAAAGTACCTCTTTGGGGGGGGGGGGCAAAGCGGGGAGATGGACATCAGAGATATGCATATGATTAAGCAGTCAGAGACCTTTCCAACGATATATGACATGAGGGTTGTCTGCAAAATTTAGAAAAGTACCCCCTTGGGGGAGGGGGGGGGGCAAAGTGGGGGAATGGACATTGGAGATATGCATATGATTAAGCAGTCACAGACCTTTCCAACGATATATGACATGAGGGTTGTCTGCAAAATTTAGAAAAGTACCCCCTTGGGGGAGGGGGGGGGGCAAAGTGGGGAGATGGACATTGGAGATGCATAATATCATTAAGCGATCACAGACCTTTCCAACAATATATAACATGAGGGGTGTCAACAAAATTTAGAAAATTGCCCCCCTTAGGGGGGGGGGAAGTGGCGGGATGGACCCCGGAGATGCATAACATGAATAAGCAGTCAAAGACCTTTCCAACAATACGTAACATGAAGGGATTGTGCAAAATTTACAAAAGTACCCCCTTGGGGGGCGCAAAGTGGGGGGATGGACACCGGAGATGCATAATATGATTAAGCGGTCACAGACCTTTTTAACGATATATAACATGAGTGGTATGTGCAAAATTTAGAAAAGTGCCCCAATTGGCGGGGGGGGGGATGGACCACACAGATTCATAACATGAAAAGGCAGTCACAGGTCTTTCGAACGATATATCATATGAGTGGTGTCAACAAAGAAAAGTCTCCGCCCCGTGTAGGTAAAACATACTCCCCCCCCCCCCCCCCCGCCGCCATAATTATTGATGCGGACTCATTTTTTAAATTCGTTCGCACCCCAATAATTCTTTAGGATGAATTTTGTTTTGATACACCGTGGCAGAATGCGTGCAATGCAGCGACAGGCGTCACAAACTTTTTAGGGCACCTGCAGACTAAAAACATATAATCAATCTTCGCGGGAAAAAAATCCTAGATTTCGTCAAATGATCACGGGAAAAACACTAATTTCATCAAAGGATCATGTAAAACGTGAATTTTGTTAAAAGGCCACAGAAAAACGCGATTTACACAAAAGATGAGCAAATTTTGTCAAAGAATCGCAAAACAGGAAATTTCACCCAAAGATAGCGCTTTCTTGCCAAACTTCGTCTAAAAATTGCGGAATAAAATGTATTTTATCAAAAAATCGCTGGAAAACGCACATTTCGTTAAAGTATCGCGAGAAAAATGCGAATTTCTTCAAAAATTGCTGAAAAAACGCGAATTTCATCGAAGGATTGCTGAAAATTCATGAATCTTATCAAAAGGCAGCAGAGAAAATGTGATTATTATCAAAGCATTGCGAAAAAAGAAAATTTCGTCTAAGGATCACAGAAAAACGCAAATTTCATAAAAGAATCGTGGAAAATAAACGCAAATTTCGTGAAAAAAAAATTGCAGAAAAAACACAAATTTTGTCAAATTATCGCTGAAAAAAAAAACACGAATTACGTCATAGGATAGCTGAAAAACTTATGAATCGACAAAAAAAAGATACAGAAAAAAATGCGAATTTCATTAAAGAATCACGAAAAAAAATGCGAATTTTTTAAAGGATTGCGCAAAGAATGTGAATTTTTTGAAAGGTTCGTGTGAAAAATGAAACTGTCTGTATTAAAAACAGCACACACACAAACATCTATACAAACCTCAATACACACAAACATATTATAGGCAGGGCTTGAAATTCAATTTTTCCAAAGACGGGAGTCTCCCTACCAACATTTTTAAATGGAGGGGAGTTGTAATGTTTGGGAGGGAGAAAAAAATCTTTAAACCCCACTATTCTTTTACGTGCTATTTAAAGAATTACATTAATGCAGACATGACAAAATACCATTGAAAAAATTAAGCCAACTGAGAATGATTATGTAAAATGTTTATTTTTATTATAAAAAAGGGAAGAAAGTTAAGTTTTATATATGCAGTGTATTTTTCAAGTTCCATTAAATGTGTTAGGGACCCTTAACAATTAGGTTGTTAAATAAATTTCTGACTTTAGATTTTACTTGATTGAGATTCACCGATCGATCGTGGAAAAGACGCAAAGTTCATCAATCTGTCGCGGAAAAAACGCTAAGTTCGTTGATCAGTCGTGGGAAAAAAGCAAATTTCGTCGATCGATTGCAGAATAAACACAAAGTTCGTCAATCTGTCCCCAAAAAACGCAAGGTTCGTCGATCAGTCGCTTAAAAAACGCAATGTTCGTCTATCTGTCGCAGAAAAAATGCAACGTTCGTTGATCTGTCGCGGAAAAAACTGCAACGTTCGTTGATCTGTCGCGGAAAAAACTCAAAGTTCGTCGATCAGTTGCGGAAAAAAGCAAATTTCGTCGATCGATTGCGGAATAAATGCAAAGTTCGTCGATCAGTCAGGGAAGAAAGAAAAATTTCGTCGATCGATTGCGGAATAAACGCAAAGTTCGTCGATATGTCCCCAAAAAACGCAAGGTTCGTCGATCAGTCGCTTGAAAAACGCAATGTTCGTCTATCTGTCGCAGAAAAAATGCAACGTTCGTTGATCAGTCGCAGAAAAAAATGCAAAGTTCGTCGATCAATCAGGGAAGAAAAAAAAATTTCGTCGATCGATTGCGGAATAAACGCAAAGTTCGTCGATATGTCCCCAAAAAACGCAAGGTTCGTCGATCAGTCGCTTAAAAAACGCAATGTTCGTCGATCTGTCGCAGAAAAAACTCAAAGTTCGTTGATCTGTCACGGAAAAAACCACAAAGTTTGTCGATCAGTCGCGGAAAAAACACAAAGTCCGTCAATCGGTTGCGGGGAAAAAAAATCACGAAATTTATCGTTCGGTTGCAGGTAAATTAAATAATGCAAATTTCTCCAAAAATGCTGAAATTTTTTGGGCGGGAGGCTCCCGCTCATGATCTTTTTTGGGCGGGATTTCAAAATTTTCTGCGCGAATCCCGCCCTGAAATTCAAGCCCTGATAGGTATAGTTTTAATCTGAAATAATATACTGAACTTGAACTAACTTTTGAAAAATCGGGTTAACCCAAATCCAACTTGCAGAAATCTACACTCAGTCTGAAATCGACTCGAACCATAAAGACAGTTAACCCAACTTGCAACAAAAATAATTATTTTCTGTGAATTTTCTGATTTTTTCTTTTCTCAGAAATGCTGTAGTCATTTTGTCCCCCAATTTTGCCCTTTACAATTCAGCCAATGAGTGGAGGGGGCCAAAGGAGCGTTCCTTATCACAAACGAAAGATGAGATACGTTCGTTTGATGTCGTTGTTGAAAATTTATGGATTTCTATTATTAAAGTAATTTTTTCATTTTACCGTATTTATTTTCTTTTTGTGTTGTATGTATTTTGCTACTTTGAATTTTTTTAAACTAACCCTTTTTTTTTTTTTTTTTTTGGAGAGTGAGAGAGAGAGATTTAGTAATTTGGTGACACGAAGTTCAGCAAATTCTTAAAATCCACAAATCGTTTCCAATGTAAACAATGAAATTTACAATTAAGTTGCAAGTGCAAAATTTCAGTTTTTTAAAATTTTCATGTCATTCGGTACACATTTTAATATGTCATTCTGATCATTATACATATTTAGTTATGCATTATTAATTATTTACTTGACCTTTACTTTTAATATTTTAAATATTTCAAACTTACAGCTGAATGTAATTATTAAAACATTTGAAATACTGCATTCGAAAAATGAAATTTCAGCTTAGAAACTCGACAATTAAAAAATTTAAAGTAGAAAAGTACTTATGATATAAAAAGAAGAAAAAAAATACACCAGAATTTATCTGTATTACGAAAGTGGGAGAAATGATTTTCTGTGCTATACGAAAAGATATTCAAATAACTCAATCATGAACATAGAAATAGGTATCGGTTTTTATGTTCAGGTGCACTCAATCCAAACTTGAAACTTTTAAAACGGTCATTGAATGAATGAAATTCATCTCCGCCTTTCACATCCAGAAAACTTGCTGTGTCGCCAATTATGTTTATATTTTATATATATATAAAAAAATAATAATTGAGGCACTTTTCCGTTATACGGACACCATTGTCGCCAAACATACATACATACATACATTTTGGCATAGTATCCGTATAACAGAAAAGTACTAAAGTTCATGGTTTAAAATCACAATAAAATATCATGAAATTTATTGATTAGTTGTGGGAAAATATCGGGGAAATAATGTGTTTTTCGTGAATTTTTTGTTTTGTTAACAATGTGGTTAGAGAGACAGGGAGAAATCCAGAAAACTTGCTGTGTCGCCAATTATGTTTATATTTTATATATATATATATATAAATAATAATTCAGGCACTT
Source organism: Maratus michaelseni (assembly GCA_963931845.1). Lineage (NCBI taxonomy): Eukaryota > Metazoa > Arthropoda > Arachnida > Araneae > Salticidae > Maratus > Maratus michaelseni. Next base: position 131,245,202 of record OZ007596.1, on the reverse strand, counting down.
TTCCGTTATACGTACACCATTGTCGCCAAACATACATACATACATACATTTTGGCATAGTGTCCGTATAACAGAAAAGTACTAAAGTACATGGTTTAAAATCGCAATAAAATATCATGAAATTTATTGATTAGTTGTGGGAAAATATCGGGAAAATAATGTGTTTTTGCGAAATTTTTTGTTTTGTGTTGTTGTGTTTAATTGTAAGCATTCATTATAATTTTCAGTGCATTATTAAATTTTTGTTTAAAATATGTAAACAAAACAGTGACCAGAAACCTGCACAATTTCTAATATAGATAGATAGATGCATGCATGTAGTACTTTTAATTATTTGGTAAAAATACTGTGATCGTCACTGAGAAAACCTGAATTTAACCTAAAAGTAATTGTCGAGTGTTTAAGCTGAAATTTCATTTTACGAATACAGTATTTCAAATGTTTTAATAATTACATTTAGCTGTAAGTTTGAAATATTAAAAGTAAAGGCCAAGTAAATAATTAATAATGCATAACTAAAAGTAATTGTCGAGTGTTTAAGCTGAAATTTCATTTTACGAATACAGTATTTCAAATGTTTTAATAGTTACATTCAACTGTAAGTTTGAAATATTAAAAGTAAAGGCCAAGTAAATAATTAATAATGCATAACTAAAAGTAATTGTCGAGTGTTTAAACTAATTTCATTTTACGACTACAGTATTTCAAATGTTTTAATAGTTACATTCAGCTGTAAGTTTGAAATATTAAAAGTAAAGGCCAAGTAAATAATTAATAATGCATAAGTAAAAGTAATTGTCGAGTGTTTAAGCTGAAATTTCATTTTACGAATACAGTATTTCAAATGTTTTAATAGTTACATTCAACTGTAAGTTTGAAATATTAAAAGTAAAGGCCAAGTAAATAATTAATAATGCATAACTAAATATGTATAATGATGAGATTTTTTTTTTCTTGAATTATTCAGTGAAACTCGTCTTATAAATGCACGCAAATAATTCACATCAAAATCTTAAAATAACAAAGTTTTCTTTCGTGTTTAGCTATGCTTAATAACCAAAAAAGCTTGATTAATACAAAAATTATTTGGTAAAAATACTGTGATCGTCGCTGAGAAAACCTGAATTTAATCATATCACACAGAATTACATATTAAAAGTTTAAAATTAGTTTGTTTACATCGGAAACGATTCGCGGAATTTCGTGCCACGAAATCTCTCTCTCTCTCAAAAAAAGGGTTAGTTATAAAAAAATTCAAAGTAGTAAAATACATACGACTTAAAAAGAAAATAAATACGGTAAAATGAAAAAATACCTTAATAAAAGAAATCTATAAAGTTTCAACAACCGAACAACCAAATGGAACACATACGCTTCTAGAGAGAGGAAAAAGCCTTCACCTCATTGGCTGGAACATCGCGTCTGAAGATAGTAAAAGCCTCTAGTTGATTAGCTGAATGCTCGCGCATGCGTATAAATAGCATTTTTGCACGAAAAACTAAAAAGCAGGTTAGCTTTAAGTATATGGATGGGGGGAAAAGCTACCGTGTTGTTCTTCAAGTATGAGGAGATGTACATTAAGGTAATAGTTTTTAGCGATTTAAGCATTATTTATTTCATTACGGGCCTTTTCGGTGTCATCAGAAATTTGTTATCTACTTAGCGTCATCCCCTACCTGTGTAATAATGATGGTGGAAACAATTTTCGCTACCATTTTCGCTTTTATCGCTCATATATTTCCTTCTAAATATCAAATATTTTGAATTTATATAATCACCGAATAGGACAACAAATGAACTTTCAAATAAAATTTATTTGAAAACTGTAGTTCTATTTACTAAATTTTTATGTCTTCTTAAATAATTTTCACGCAGATGCAATTGTAGGTGCATTCTGATTTCTTAAGTGGTTAAGAAGTCCCAGGAATACTTTCCCTCGTCGAATTTAATTTTTAGTAAAATCTTTCAAAATCCACGTGAGAGAAAGGGTAAGAACCTATTTAGTCGGAATAGTCGAATAGTGAAATATATGGCCTACTATAATACTCTATCTCTAATCTCTATGGCTTATCTATCTCTAATATGGCCTATCGAAAAATGTCGAATTATATCTACAAGATATCAACTAAGGCTGAAGAGAAATTTCTGCAGAAGACATTTTAAATTAAAAATTAAATTAATGAATAAATAAATGAATAATAAATAATAAATGAATAATTAAATTAAGACTTTTTGCAGACGATTACAAAATATTAATCCATTTGCAATTAAAACAATATAAAAAGTTCAGCATTTGTTTGCAGCTAATATTCCATAACAAAATTAAAACATTATTAAGCAATAAATAAAATAGAATAAATAAAACACAAATTTAACAGGCATGTAATTGAAATAAGACCACATAATTGACCACATATTTCATATGCGTCTTTAGAATTACTACGAAATGAGTTGTTAATTACATTTTAGTGTTCAAACCTGGGAAACGTTTAAAACACTGATATTTTCAAAGAAAAGAGCGACCTTGAAATGCATTTTTCGATGTAAAATAGGATTCGAAAGCTTTGGAGTTTAATTAAAACGAGCAGGGAAGACCTTGGTCAAAATTAGCTTTGAGTTCAAATATCATGACCCATGACCAAAATGACCCACTAATCAAATTTTCTCAAACATGTGACCAAGCCCAATTGTCTTCTCGTGCCCGAAACCCGTAGGATATAAAATGTAGTCAAAATAGTCTGAGCCGTATTTTAGATACAATTAGCTTGACCCTGACCCATGATGACCCAAAATGACCCACTAATCAGATTTTTTCGAGCATGTAATCTAGCCTAATGATTTATTCGTGCCCAAAAACCGTCGGCTACAAAATTTAGTTCAACTCGTCTGAGCCGTTTTTAAGATAAAAATAGTTTGACACATACTGACCCATGACCAAAATGACCTACTAATCGAAATTTTTCGAACATGTGACACAGCTCAATAGTCTTGTTCCCAAAAACTGTAGAATACTAAATTTAGTTCAAATCCTCTGAGCCGTTTTTAAGATAAAAATAGCTTGACCCATGACCAAAATGACCCATTAATCGAATTTTCTCGAACATGTGACCTAGCCCAACAGTCCTTCTCGTGCCCGAAAACCATAGGATGCAAAATATACTCTAAATAATCTGAGCCATTTTTTAGATAAAATTAGCTTGACCCACAATGACCCAAAAATGACCCACTAATCGAAAGTTCTCGAACATGTGACCTAGCCTTTCTTCTTGGTGGGTGCCGCGTGTTTGTTGGTGACCTCTGTGTTGTGCTTTCCCTGACCGCCGACTGCTGGAGTCACCTAACATGAATCCCTGCATGCCGAGGAGTTCCCCGGGGGAGGCTATACGCTCGACGTCTTGGCTTCGCCAGGACGATTGGCCTCCCTTAGGCATTCAATAGTCTTCTCTTGCCCGAAAATGGTAAGATACAAAATTTAGTCAAAACCGTTTGAACCGTTTTTTAGATACAATTAGCTTGACCCTGACGCATGGTTACCCAAAATGTCCCACTAATCGAATTTTCTCGAACATGTGACCTAGCCCAATAGTTTTTTAGTGCCCCAAAACGGACAAAATTTCGTCAAAATTGTTAGAGCCGTTTTTAAGATAAAATTTGCATATATATATATATATAACCACACACAATTTTTCTCGTATTAGAATGTATGATTCATGAAGCACTGCGTAGTGAGTGATTGCAAATGATAAATTTAATAATTTCTTGTAAGATATGAATTTAGGGAAAAGATGTAATTTTATATTTTTGAGATGACAAAAGAGGTTGAAACGAAATATTTAAGAAATCGTAATATCGTTGATAAGAAAAAAATTATTAGTTTTAGAGATTGTTTATGAACTAAGCATGAGTTAGTGAACGGATTGTTGTCGTATACAGCAAACAAGCAACGGCTACAATAAACATTTCGTTTTAAAACACATTGACTGTAGCTGTCGACAGCCTATCGACTAAGGCGATACATTTCATATGCGTCTCTCGAATTACATGAAATGAGTTGTTTTATTACATTTTAGTGTTCAAACTTTCTTTTTATTGAAAAACATGGAAATACACACTGATGCGTACTACTTACTACCTTCCACTACAGGTTTCCTTACCGGTCATGGTCCGTTTGGCGCCTAGCTCTTTAAGTTGAGAAGATCCCTTTCACCTATTTGTGAGTGCGGTGATGTTGTTCTGTTTATGTATCAGAACGCAGATTTTTCCCCATTCACTCTCTATTTCTCCGAATGATTTGAAAGTGAATCCCGAAAACCGTATCTTAAGTTTTTTTCCCTATTTCCCCCATTTATATCTCCCTCTTAGTTGCGTTTCCAAGATCTCACCGTTGTTCTTGCCTCTCATTACTTGTATAATTGTCCTTTAACACGTCGCTAGTATATTCGCCGTCCTCCTGTTCTTCCAGACGGCTGGCTGGCTAATATTTTATCATGTCCGGCTTTGCTCTCAAAGTTTTAAAACATCTTTAACTTTCTATGTGACCTTTCTATCTTAATCCGTCACTGATCCAAGGACTAGGGTTCCCCTTTATTCACTCCCATTGTCGGGTAGGAGCTATTATTTTCCAGCAGATTTTATTTTGTACTGTTGTCTTTTTCACAAATATTGTTTCCGTTATATTCATATATTCATATATTCATTTATCTATTGTTTACCCCCCCCCCCCCGCCCTCTGTCGCGATTACCGGCGGACACAGCTAAGGCTGATTTTTTTGTTTTAGTTTCTTTTGTATTTATTAAACTTAATAAAGGGGACCGGGAGGGACATAGATGCTCTACAGACTCGGTTTCTATTCTGAGAAGTCCCTTTCGGGAAGTAAAGTAAAGGCTGATGCATACTTAAAGCACATGTTTATAGATCCCAGTTATAAAAAAAGTAATCGTCGATTTACAATTGCACTTCACTGAAATACTACTTAAACTATAGCTGATAATAATAATTTAGAGGGAATAATCTGTCTTGTATTCGGATCATTGCCACATGATAAAAATTTGCATAATGTACGGAGGCAAAACAATATCCGAACGATAGCTATACGTAACTTCAGTTCTATTTAACCCATTAGGCGCCGCTATATATATTAAGCAATTTTTTAATGAAACAGTTGTTTTTTATTTATGAATAGAAAGTCTTTAAGGTATTTCTGAAGAAAAAAATTTAAAAAAATCGAATATTTAGAAAAAATAGTATGTTCCCAAAATGGGAGCAATGGCGCCTAATGGGGGTAAATTTTTTCACAAATTTTACTTATTTACTTTATGTTTGTTATTTCTCAGTTTTTTCGCTATAAAAGGGATAATATCATTCTGAAACTGATATTTTACGATTAATTCATATAAATTAGTCCAACATCTACATTTATAATAAAAATAAAAAATAAAATTTCCGATTCCATAAGCATTTTCACTATCCACCTCTTTATTTTTCTTCAATACATAATTTTTGTCCTACTATTTTACATGAAAATGATTGAACATTTTTTATGCAGCATTATATTAAATTTTTTTCGTTTTCTGAAATTGTTTTTTTAACAATATTTTTTTTTTTTGTTTTTTCATTTTGTTTAGATTTTTCATATTCCAATTTGAAGTTCGCCTGAACTTTCATCTAAAATATCAAGCCTGTGTTTAATACTTTGTCTTTTTTAAACACTAAATTAGATATTTCTTGATTGTCTCTTGATTTATAATTTACAGAAAGTTCTACTCCATCAAATATAACATGGGATAAATCATCACATAAATTATTTTCTATTACATATGTAATAGAAAATAATTTATGCGACATACATATGAGGAAGATATCTTCCTCATATATTACAATACTGCAATCGGGTGGCAAACAAACGATTTCCGGAACATCCGAAAAATCATCCAAATCTAAAAAATTGTTCAATCATCTTCCATGTAAAATAATCAGAAAAAATTATGAAATGATGAAAAATAGAGAGATGGATAGTGAAAATGCTTATGGAACTGGTAATTTCATCTTGTTTTTTATTATAAATGTAAAAGTTGGACTAATTTATATGAAATCTTCTAAAAATATTAGTTTCAGAATGATATTATACCTTCTATAGCTAATAAGTTGAAAAATAAATACCACAAATGCACGGAGGCATATGTACAAGTTTTCAAAAACCTTACCCCCATTAGGCGCCATTGCTTCCATTTTGGGAACATCTTATTCTTTCGGTAATTGTGATTGATCTATTATACATATTAATTCCGGATTGACGTTGTTTAACATAATACACTGTTATGAACATATTTTAACTAAAAAATATAATTTTTATTATAAAGTTGTTGTTTTTTTAATTTTTTTTTCTAATACTGCCAAAAAGCTATTTTTCGCCTTTTTTAACACGTTTTAAAAAATAGAAATTTCTAATAAAACTTAACAAAAAAATTTCAGATGTCATCTAATATATTCAAAATGCAAATAACATGAACCTTTTAACAATTTATAAAATATGCACTTCAGAAAAAAATCTTAAAGCAATGTTCCCAAAATGGGAGCAATGGCGCCTAATGGGTTAATGCCAAAAACAAAAAAAGAAAAGAAAAGAAAAAGAAAAGTACCTTTTAATTGTTATAAAAATATTTATAATTATATATACAGTTGTCACTTTGTCTTAAGTTATTATCTACATAATGAAACTGAATATAATTTGTACAATATTTAATGACATAATTGATTGATATTCACATAACTGATTGATAACACAAAACACAAAGTAAATTGGGTGAAGAAGGATTAGCTAAATTTTATTTTATCTACTTTTATTCTAATTCTTTTATTTGGACCATCGCCACTCTCAAAACAGGTAGAATCGCGGCCCTCTTCAAGACTGTTGGGAAAATCACGAAAGATTCCACCGAAAAAAATTAAAAGCGATTTTTGTTAAATTAAAGACACCGACCCGGCTCTATTGCAGTCGCACAATACAAAGCGAAACACTATTTAACCCATGATTTATATTCATTCGCCCGACATTCATTTACACTGATATTCAATCATTTACTCATTGAATTCCACTCGGCACATCAGCGAGTTTCACCGAATACATCGGCATCCACTCATGAATGCTTGACTTCACTTCTGGACTGACATGATATCTGTGAATGTTTGAATATATTCATGTCGCCTACAAAATACAAACTATCTAAAAACGAAAAAGTGGATGTATTGCATTTAGCCTAAAATTCATTAATTTTACAATGACAGCTTCTTTATAAATCATAGTAACACGGATCAAAGGTATCGTATTTCTTTACGTGTATGAACTAATTCTGCCCTTTATGAAACATATCTAAAATTTCAAAGATCATACATCTTTTATCGTTTTGACTCCTCTGTGAGTGCAATATTTCAAACTTTCTAAATATGCCCTTCTTTAAATTTCAAGTCTCAGAAGACTTAATTAACCTCTCTTTTGACCTTTTAAACTTGTGCTGCGAAATTTTATCCCTAACTTTAATTAAATTTGAAGGTTTTATTATTAAACTGTCTTTGTTATGTCTTACAATAAAGGCAATTACGTAATGAAATCTGAAGTTAAATATTTTCTAAGAAAAGTTTCTGCAGAAAAGTTTGCTGAAAGCTATTTTTATAAAATAAAATATAATTCCATTAATTTTCTGAATCAACTTGGCCATGTGTTTAAATAGCTGAAGTGGATTTCTAAAATATATCCTAATAAATTCACACTTCACGACGAAAAAAGCATCAGAGAAGAAAAGTTTTGTGTTAATTTAGACAGATGTTATCTCTCCAGCTTAATTGTTGGGTGGGGGGAGGGGTTCTTAAACTATTTAAATAAACTGATAAGTAATTTAAATAAGTTTTCATTGAATAAATTACAGATGATTTCAATATTTGAAATTACACAATGGTGAATTGCAAAGACTAAATAAAAAATATTACATTAAAAAATAAACTGTAAATATTTTAATACAACTGCCATAAATTATACAACAATGAACTGACGAATTATTGTAGATTTGACATATTTTAATTACGCCCCAGAGTTGTTAAAATAAATAGATGTACTATTTTTAAAACTGTATTCATATTGAATACTCCATATATAAAATTCCTTTGCTTGATATGTTAAGATGGACATCGTGATTTTCATTTTGTTGCATCTAGGTAATGTAAGGATAAATACAAGGAAAGGATATATGTAATTTCGAAGATTACACATGTGGCCAAAATATTATGACCACGCCTAATGGAAACTTATATTCTTAAGATCGGTTTTAAGATCCATCTAGTAGATAATACAGATAAGCTTTGCGATGATTATGAGTCGCATTACGCTGCAGTGTGTTGTATTATAGCTCTCCTGTTGCTACAAACAATGTATGCCAGTCATCTGGCATCTCTATTGTTCACAAGCTATTTCAGCCCACAATTCCACTTTTGGCAAGAAATTGTTTTGACTTAGATGCAATTATTTGTTGACACCATACATTTTTGTACGAGAAAGGGCAAAAAAATGTAGCGATTTGTAATATACTGGAATTGGCTCTTCTGGCGCCCACAATCATATTTCATTGCAAGTCACTCAAATCTCTTTTTCCCCATGAATAAGCATAACGTAAAGTTCATCCGTGCTTTTGACCAAGAACAAACTTTTTATCAGAAAATCTATTTAATTACATCAACACACATACTGCATGGAAGAGTCGAAGTTTTTGTGAGGAGTGTTTATAATATTTTGGCCATTGAGTGTATACATATTCTAAAAAAAAAACTTAAAAGAATCTGCCCAGAAAATTGGAATTCTAAATCCATTCAAATTCTTCAAGGATAATGATCCCGAAAGTACTGTATATAGTATAAGCATTACTAGCCGAGAGCTAATGCCAAAAGTATAAGCATTAAATATTTGCTTATGGCTGCTTTACAACTGCCCAGAAGTTTTTAAAACACCCCATATTATCCGGGCATAATTCTTATTAAGCAAGTGTGAATTAGCGAAAACAGTAAGATATCATGATATTTTTTCACAATCCCAACTGCAATAAATTTTCAAAACATAATGGAATAAAATCGAACAATCTTACACCAAAAAGTTAGTTGCATCTATGACGAAATGCTTGAAAATTATAATTTCATCTAAGGGATACCCAACAAAGTACTAACAGGTATATATATTGTACTAGTATATAACCCCGTCAAAAATGACGGATTGTCGATCCGCGTTTCATTTTCATAAGACTTCATACAAACAAACAGCATGAAGATTTATTATTGAAAGGTTTGTATTGTAGAAAAATACATTTTAAAAATGACAAATTATTTCTACAAATAAAAATAATGAGGATATATATACACACACATATATATATATATATATATATATATTATATATATATATATATATATATATATATACACTGCTCAAAACAATTAAAGGATATTTGAAGTTTTATATAAAATAAAGATATAAACGAAATTTTTTTTGCCGAAAATAGAAGAAGAGAATCACAAATGCAAATTTTTCTGGTTTTCAAACTGTGGAGTATGCAAATTTTGAGTTCGACGTCAAAAATGTCGCTTCAGCGGCAGCGAATGAAATTTGACTTTCAACTGGATAAAAGAGAATGAAGACAAGGATGATCGGCATTCAGTGATTGCTTTGTTTCGATGAGTACGATGTCTCAGCGAAGTCATTTGACAGATTCAGAAGCTTGGAGAACTGTTGGTAGGTTAGAAGGGGACCAAACTCAAGCCGAAGTAGCGCAAGCCATTGGAGTGTCACAAAGTGTCATTTCCAGGATCTGGAACCGTTTTTTGGAGAGTGGATGTGCAGGCCGAAGACCAGGGCAAGGTCGTAGACGGGCAACAACGCCCAATGAAGATCGGTATTTAGCGTTAACAGCTCGGAGACACCGAAACATGAACGCTACTCTTCTCCAACAACACCTTCGCTCGGCTACAGGCACCACGATTTCAACTCAGACTGTCCGAAACCGGCTCCATGCTGTAGGTCTGTATGCTCGCCGACCGATGGTATGTGTTAGATTACATCAAGGCATCGTCGCGACCGCAGGGAGTGGGCAACCGAGCATGTCAACTGGAGGAGAAATGAATGGAGCAATATTCTGTTTTCTGACGAGTCCCGTTTTTCTGTGCATCCGGATAATAGGCGTATTTTCATCTGGAGGGACCGTGGCAGTAGGAATAATCCTGCGTTCGTGCACGAAAGTGTCAGATTTGGCGGTGGAGGAGTGTTGGTGTATGGTGGCATCTCCATTGACGGGCGCACTGACCTCTACATCATTCGAGATGGAGCTCTGACTGGTCGCCAATATAGGGATGAGATCCTCAGACCTATTGTAGTCCCTTACGCTGCAGCAATCGGAGATAACTTCATTTTAATGGACGATAACTGCAGGCCACATCGTGCAAACCTGGTGGAGGATTTCCTTTTCGAGGAAGGAATCGTTCGAATGGAATGGCCAGCGTGTTCTCCAGACATGAATCCAATCGAGCACGTTTGGGACGCTCTAGGAAGACGAGTTTCTGGCCGCCAACAATCCCCACAAACTCTCCAAGAACTGGAAAGAGCTCTTCTGGAAGAGTGGGGCAGAATACCCCAACTCGTCATTAATAGCCTCATTGAGTCCATGCCTCAAATGTGTTCAACGTTGCTGGCCGCCCGTGGAAACCATACCCCCTACTGAAAATGAGTTTCTTTGAAGAAAACACCTTTTCTTATTCTTTTTTTCTCATATGCACAAATTGTGTTTTTTTCCTTTTGTACACAAATGCGCAATAAAATGCATTTTTTTCTGCCAAACATGTGTAATTTATTCTCATATAACCTACTATGTCTGTCGACCATGTATCAATCAGCTAAAAAGTTTCCCAGATACAAAATCCACCTAAAACTGCAATATCCTTTAATTGTTTTGAGCAGTGTATATATATATATATATATATATATATATATATATATATATATATATATATATATATATTTACTTAGTATTACATTTCTAAAATAGTTCAACGATTGGACAAAACATTCAAATTAAATATTAACAAATAATCCATGTGTGATAGTTTTTGTAAAAAAGTGTTATCAATGAGTTTCTAAACAGCTAGACTCACCACATAACTGATTGTTTGTTTATATAAGCAAAATTAAATGCAAATTACGCTGTACTATGTGTTTCTTATATTTTAATTACGTTTGGTAAGAAATAATCATTTTACAGTTTATGACCCATTACCCCGAAATCCAAAATCCGGAAGGAGAAAATTCGAAAATTTTCTAAATTAGAAAATTTTTACTAAATTTTTAGATTTTCTGAAATTTTTCGAAAATTTTACCAATTTTTAATTTTTTTTTTCAGTCCATTGTGTTTCAATGTCTAATCACTCAAATATTGTTACTTCGGTGGCGGGTGAACACGGTCCCCTCTTCCCGAAATTAAAAACAAATCATTTTTCTCTCAAATTTTATTTTAAAATTAATATTTATATTACGATTCGTTAGAAACAAAAAAAAAAAAAATAGTTATATATTTATTTCATCAAGGGTGATTCGGTTCAAGTTTTCCTAAAAATTTAAGGCATTCGGTTTCGAAAATTTTTGTCTTCAGTCCAAAAATTCGAACATAAATATCTCGAATTTTGAACGATCGTCGCCGGAAAAATCAATTATGTCTATCGTTCACAGAAAAACAGTAGACAATTTCTTCAAATGATTGTGGAAACAACGTGAATTTCGTCAAAGGATCGAATAAAAAAACGCAAATTTTATCGCAGGATCGAAAAAAAAAAAAACGCTTATTTTGTTCACAAATCGCAGAAAAACACGAATTCCGTCAAAGACTTGCGAAGAAAACGCAAATTTCTTCCAAGGACTCCGAAAAAGTGTAAAATTTCATCAATGGATCAAAAAAAAAAAAAAAAAAAAAAAAAATTTGGTTAAAGGATCGCAAAAAAAATCCTCGAATTTCGTCAAATAATCGCGGAAAAACATGAATTTTTTCAAAGGGTCGCGAAAAAAAAGACACAAATTTCTTCAAAGCACTGCGAAAAAATTTCTAATTTCGTTAAGGGATCGCGAAAAAAGTGAAGTTTCGTCAAAAGATCGGAAAAAAACGCTAATTTCGTCAAAGAATCTCAGAAAAAACTCGAATTTTGTCAAAAGATCGTGAATAAAAGGCAAATTTCGTCAAAGAATAGCAAAAAACGCAAATTTCCTCAAAGGATCGCAAAAAGAAAACGCAAATTTCTTCAAAGGACTACGAAAAAACGCAAATTTTGTCAACGAATAGCAGAAAAAATGCAAATTTCGGCAACGAATAGCAGAAAAAAATGCAAATTTTGTCAAAGAATCACGAAAAAAACATGAATTTTGTCAAATAATCGTAAACTTCGCAAGGACCCGAAATCCGGAAAATTCCAAAACTCGGAAAGCCTTTTTGGTCCCGAGGATTCCAAATAATGAGTTTTTACGATGGAAGTAAATTTCAAAATCCGCCAGTAGATGGCGCCTGTATACTGAATCAACCTCAAATCCTCCCTACAAAATAAATCTCCGCTACTTCTAAAAAAAAAAACTTGCTTACAGAATTTTTTTTTTTACAGAAATGGTGATATATATGTTTTATATGATATAGTTTTTGAAGGTTTTAAACAAAATTAAAATATTTAAAAGCTTTAATATGCTTTTACAAATATTTTATCAGCAGAATCGAATGTAGCATAAATTTTTTAGTAAGCCTAACATGGCGTTTAACTATGGTTGATTCGCAAACCGGAGTGGTCGCACCCGGATGCGTTACAGACAGTTTCTTGCCTTTGGATTTTATTATATGGGAGATATTTCCCATCATAATCATCATCCCAACATAATCATCATCCCAAAACATGATTTAAGGCTGTAAACCTGTTCCGGCCTCAATCCATCTCTTTCGTGTCCTTCCTCTGTCTCTTTTTCCCCTTGGTTTATAATTCAAGGCTGCTTTTGGTATGCGATCAGAATACATCCCTTCTATGTGGTCCCTCCATTTCTTTCTGTAATTTCCTATGTTATTTAATATTGGCATAACCTCAAGCTCTCTTCTGATGTAGTCATTCCTTATTTTGTCCATTAAGGAACACCCCTTCACACTCCTCAGAAATTTCATCTCTGAGGATTGTATTTGTCTTTCATCATTTTTTGGGAGTGTCCATGCCTCACTTCCGTATTGTAAAGTTGGTATTGTTATTGTTTAAAAATTTTTTACTCTTGTGTCTTTTCTTGTATTTCGAAGAGTTTTTCTTATAGTACCATTTATTTATTTCGACAGATATTAAACAGATCTTCAAGGTGTATGAATACTTATGTGTCTTAATTTTTTTTGTACTTTTCAAACAAATCATTTTCTTGTAAAATACCTTTCAGGTATTTCTATGTTATAAAGCCAAAACATATCCGTAAGTAACCCTAACGTCATATCGAGAATGACAACACCTGACTAATAAATTTTACTTTCATTGCAATTTTACTTAACTACTAAACATAGCGCAATTTCAATTTTTACACCGTGGAATAGAGGAAAAAATGTACGTTCAAATGCAATTTGTTTGAAAACTGGATCTCAATTTACTGATTTTTATGGTTTGTAAAATAATTTTCAAGTATGATTTTTTTAAATCTATCTCTATCACGTGCCGCCCGATTACAAAGGATTGCACTTGAAGACTTAAAACAATATAAACAGTTCAGCATTTGTTTCTTCCTAATTTTCCATAACGAAATTAAAAATTCATCAATAAATAAAGTATTAAAATAATATAAATAAAACACAAATTTAACAGGCGCGCAATAGAACTACGCGCTTGAACCACTGAAATTATGAGAACCAAAAACGTTGTTGTAAGTAGCGAAATCTGGCGATTTATTCGTCATTAATTCCTGACATGCGGCTATTATCAAGCCTGATATGTGGAAAAAATATCGCCTTTAATAAATTTCAAAACTGTACTTGAGTACATTAATGATATTTTTAATATAAAAATACCTTTTGGTGTTAGTAACCAATCTAAAAACAATAGATTAAATGTATTAGAATTTTCTATAAAGAAAATGGTTTTTACCTATATTCTGTAATGAGGGGAGTCCGAATTTGATCTCCTATCTTTTTAATAGCTAGTGCATTTCAAAATTTATAAATCCGAGTACACACGAAAAATGACTAATATTTAGTAAATATTTTTTATAAAACAGTTTCAAAAACACAAGTGCCACTGTAAAAATCTTGTCTTTTTAAATCGTTTAACAAACATATAATTAATGCATATCATACGCGGTTCTGTTGTATTCATTAAATGTTGCCGCTGAGAGCTATTAATCATATAAATCAATATATTCAAGGGAAGACTTAGAAATGTTGCCAATCTCGAAGGGAAAAAAACGTTATTTTGATTTTTATCATTTCAATATTACTAAAATCATTCTTATTAGGTAGCTTTCAATACGAAAAAGTATAAAGCTACCTATTGCAGCCGTTCGGAGGAGAGCAGTTCCGGAAAATTTTTATATATTTTCACCGATCATGACACCCAGACCCCAAAACCACCCTCGGTTCAAATGTTAATTTATATTTATAGATATATACATATATATATATATATATATATATATATATATATATATATATATATATATATATATATATATATATAAGCGAAAATGATTTAAATAATAATTATATAAACTTTCTTGACTTAAAAATTAATATTAATAATAATTATAAATTAATTTTTGATATTTATGATAAGAGATTGGATTTTCCATTTAAAGTAAATATTTTTACCAATTTTGCTTCATGTTTACATAAATCTGTTTATAAAAATATAATTATCAATTATCTACATCGTATAAAATACTTATGCTCAGATATAAATAAAAACAAAAATATTAGATTTATTCGAGATCAAGCAAAAATATATGGTTACCCAATTTTTATGATAAATTCAATCATCAACTCTTTTAAATAACATTTACTATATCATTTAAATATAAACACGGTATGTAATAAATTATTGTTTTAGTGTGCGACAACATATAACAATAGATATAGAAAATTACAATTATAACACACATAATTACAATTATAACATATAAAGAAATTTAATATTTAATTGAACATTATATACACTTTGTATAGTATGTGATTGTGCGTTGCCGATCACCTCTGTTTAAGGTGTTATTGATGTGAAGTTTTCATACATTTATAAATTATCTTATACACTAACACATAGGATTATACATGGATAACATTGGTGATTATAACTCACAAACATATCTATTTGCAATATATATAAATACATATATAGTTTTTATTTTTTTTTATCTATGAAAATTAAATATAACAAATATTTTAATTGCTGCATTGCATTAATTTGATTGATACATAGTAGTAATACTATTAATTATCAATTTTATAAATTTTGATATATGTATTATTAAATTTGATATTTAAATCAATCTCTGAAATCTAAAATATATTTAGTAGTAGTAAAAACATTAATTATTTAATAACAAGTCTAACATATATTTAAGTAGTAGTAAATATAAAACATTAATTATTTAATAATAAGTCTATAATATATATCAGTGGATTAATACAGCTGGTAGCATATAGCACTTTGTTTTAAAATAATATCTCTTTTACATAATATACTCTCGTTAAGATTTTCTAAAATGCTGTGCAGTATATTAATACTGTGTAGATTTATTCATATCGAAGGATTTTATTCGAATTTAATGTAAAACTACAAGAATGTTTTTTTAAGTTTATTTATATAATTAAATCTAATGAAGTGAATATGTAACTAATAAAATGGATTTGTAACTACATATTAATTGTGAATAATTATAATACCAACAGATGGCGACACTTTAGCTGTCAGGTAGATGAGGATTATATTGTTAATATTATGTTTAATTTAACTATAGAGGGAGCTATTGCATGTATATTAATTTTACTTTCAGGGTTTAAAATTGAATGTAGTAATTATATATTCACGGATATAATTTTGTTATAAGTGTATTATTACCAGAATAATTTTGTGTGATTTTGAATCATTTTGTGTTGGGGTGTCATCGATGGGGTTGTGTTTTAAAAAAGCGTGCTCTCAACTTGTCTTTCAAATCATTTCTCTCAACTCGACTAAATCAACATGTATGATGCGTGCCATGTGGACATGGATATTATGCAGAAGTTATATTTTAAGGATTCTAGATTATTATTGTGAGATATGTATTTTATCTTCACTTTACGTGTTCTTATTTCAAATTTTAAACTGTTATCTGGTGGTAATTTCGTGAAGTGATATATAAGGTTTTTGAGATAATCGATGTGAGTAAGATATTTTATATATTCTTAATGGTTTTTTATTTCCAATTTAAATATTTCCAATTTTAATATTTCCAATTGTTGTCCGGTAATAGTTCAGTATACCTGGATGGTTCTACTGTTCTTAGCATTATGCCAGTAGAATTATGAAATACTGAACTATTTTTTAAAACACATGTGGGTGCATCCAGGCTGATGAGTACATGTACATGTGTTTTTTCATATCCAATTCATATTTAATATCCAATTCATATTTAATTCTCTTGTGGTCCAATTTTAAATTGTATAAGGTTCATATTTAATTTATTAATCCATTTGTATTTACTTAATAGCAACTCCAATTTATAATTTTTTTTTTCCTTTCTCTCTTTTTCTTTTTAAATATTATTCAGGTATGAGTAAATTTGGCCTATTACCATTGAAGCACGAGCTATGGTAATATTATGATTGCACATGTTAAATATTAGATATGTGGTATTCTGTCTACACAATATCATTAATTATCTCTTTGGAGATTTAAGTAGAATGATTATAGAACTTGATATGTTTTTGAAATTCATAGATATTATAATTATATATATATATATATATATATATATATATATATATATATATATATATATATATATATATATATATATATCTGACCTATGTCATACGATAACGCTCGTATTTATAAATCGATTTTAATGAAACTAATTGTGTGTATTAAGGTCACCAATGTCTCGACCGAGTTCGTTGGCCAGCTTGGTCCGCCATTTTGTTTCAAGATGGCGGCCATTTAAAAATTTAAAACTAAAATAAATATACAAAAAAGTTAAAAATTCAAATTTATTTTTAATTACGTGTTAGGCCTTGATACAAGGATTCCAGAGCATTTTTTGGTTTATCTCTATCTTAAAAAATGGCTGAGATAGAGCAGTTTGAAATTCTAGGGTGGCTGACATTTTGAAACAAAACAGCACATTAACGCGATTACTCGCAAATTATTTTTTTTCATTGTTGTAATAATTTTCCCAATCATACGCATAAAACTATATATTCATATCCGTTAGCGCCAAAGTGGCGACATTGGCGACAAAATTTGCAAAATTGGTGACATTTGGCGAAATATCGCCAAAATAAGTCTTTATAAATGAAGCCAATTTGGCTATTGCTCAATAATTTGGCGAAATTCTTATTCAAATTCAGTATTAACGAATCTTTTGTAAACGTTTCTTTGCATTTTAACTTGCTGTTTTCGTGTAACATTAGTTAAAATTTTAAAACGAAGATATAGGAAAGCTACCTTTTCCTCCCGGTACAGGCCGGAAGGACTGTTATTTAAATCATTTCATTATTTCAATATCATTGCAATTTTTTCTAAAAAGGTTACATGAAACCGCTAGGAGAGAAGCATTTAAAAACAGGAGGAGGAATTATCAATATCACTGCATCTATTTAAAATAATGCTGGAACATACATATTTTTTTTTCTTTTGAAATGAATAGCTTTCTCCTTTTTGAACCGTTTAGAAAAAAAAACATAATTAATGCTATTCTTTAAATATGGCAGCTAAGAGCTATTAATCATCTAAATTGATAAAAAAAAAATATTCAAAGCAAGTCTTAGTGGTGTTGCCATTTGGGAACAAAAAAAAAGTGGATGATTTTTATCATTTCAAGTTCAGCGTAATCAGCGTCTAATTTCCATAGACACTAATTAAATTAAAAATTCTTGACTTCAAAAGCATTTCTCGAGTGCAACCCAGCGGAGAAAGTTTCGGAGTAAAATTAATTACACTGTCTAGATGCATTTCACTCGTGAAGAATTCTCGATGGAATTTACTTTATTGTGGTTAAAAAGTGATTTTCAAGATTTTTCTTTAAATATTTTGCAGATTTTGTTTAGTGTTAACTAAAGTTAAAGAAAGTATTCTAGTCTGTCCTATTGGGTTTTTTTTTTTTTTTTTTTTTTTTAAGATTTTTACAAAATTGAAATCTTTTGTTGGAAAACGAAATAACGTAAAGGGAACTTTTGAAATGAAAATTTCTGTGACATATTAACGAGTCAGAAAATACTCGTTACGGAAATAAATATAAACAAATAAATAAAGAACGATACTGAAATTAATGAAACACACTGGGGAAAAAGTCTAGAAAAAAGTTAAACACAGTATTTTCTTCTGTAATCTGGAATATTTGGAAAGCACTTTTAATATATTGAAAACTGTTAAAAGTCAGTAGAAAAGTGTTTAGTTTATCTAAGCGTCCGGTCACGCTATGTGTTGTAAATATGAGCGGTGATGGGCGATGGTCGATAATTTCACAATCGATAACAATCTCCATTGTAAAAAGGACATTACATAAAAACAGAGAGTAAAATAATAAAAAAATCAAGAAATATATTTACAGCAAAAAATACATCATTCTTTTCAAAATACATTCGCTCAGATGATATGCAACGGTCCCATCGTTCAACCTACTTTTCAAAACAAGTAAAGAAGCCTTTTTCTGGAAGCTGCTTCAAAGAACCCTTTACTGCTGAAATAACTCTTTACTAAATTTTCAGCCACGGAGTTTCACCTTCAGGGTCGTAAACAGGAGGTCATCGGAGGAAACAGCAAGAAATCGCATGGTGCGAGATCTGGACTGTACGGGGGATGGGGCATGATTTTAATCATCATTTTGAAGTATCTGTTTCCACTCACAACATTGGTGAATTCTTGTTTGCATTTGTTCTTTAGTAAGGTAATGATGAACTCATCTGGAACAAACATGGCGATGCTGTAAATTGTTGCGTAGAATGCGAAATATCAACGTTTTCGAAATGTTAGTTGATGCCGCTATTTCCTCACATGTCATTCGCCGATTTTCTTCCACGATTACACAGTGTTAACATTTCGATCAGTCACTCACAACACTTTCTGGTCGGCCAGGCTTAGCTGCCAGTTCTGCAGAAAAACGTTCTTTTCTAAAATCACCATGCCATCTAAACATTGTAGGCTCACCAAAACATTTGTCTTTGTAAGCTTATTTCACTAATTTAACTGTTTCTGGAGCTGTTTTGCCCAAACGATAGCAAAATTTTATGGCACAACGCATTTCGTTTCTAGCTCACAGGCTATCAAAGCCTGAGAGCTAATGTGCCCGCCGGTTCAGTATGTATGTATGTATGTACGTAACGCGATAACTCTTGATAGAGATATCCGTTTTGGATCAAATTTTGTTCATAGGTTCATTCTGATAAGGTGCTTTCCTGATTAGTTTTGTGGATTCATTGTTTAAGTATAAAGTGGAGAAACGGGGGACTAATCCCCCCCCCTTAATTTAGATAAATGTGTTTTTCATACAAAAATTTCCTATTTGCTTCAAATTTTGTATATAGGTTCATTGTGATAAGGGGCTTCCCTGATTAGCTTCGGGGGTTCATTCGTTAAGTATAAAGGGAGAGCGGGGGGATAATCCCACCTTAATTTATGTAAATGGGTTTTTCATGCAGGATTATCTGATTTATTTCAAATTTTGTATATAGGTTCATTGTGATAAGGCGTTTCCCTGATTAGTTTTGGGGTTCATTGGTTAAGTATAAAGGGGGGTACGGGGGCTAATCCTCCCCTAAATTAAATAAATAGGTTTTTTCTGCAGAATTATCTGATTTGCTTCAAAATTTGTATATAGGTGCATTGTGTTACGGCGCTTCCCTGATTAGTTTTGGGAATTCATTAGTTAATTATAAAGAGGGGAAACGGGGGCTAATCCCTCTTAATTTATTGTCGACTTCTTTATTTTTCGAGGGACATTATTCTTTGAAATAAGTGCATGATTAACAAATAGTGTGAATACCCTGTGAGCTCAATGCCATCGGTTTAGCTGGGCACTTTTCTTTTTATTTAACTCTGACGTGAGTCACTCACCTCCATTTCTGTAGGGCAAATAAAACAGTTCTTCAAACAAGCACGAAACTAGGAAAATAAAATCGTCTGCTTCGTTTAGAATATTTATAAACGTACAGTTAACGCATTGTTTGAAAAAATTGACTGCAGTTTTATTTTTTAGTTTCGCGATATTGCCACCGTAAAAAAATAACTCTCAGTTTTAATGGAATGCCCTTTGTATAAAATAACAATCGAGACTGTCGTAGGTTCGTTCCCAAATTCAATTCTGCAATCGAGATATTCTACAGCCGATTCTTTCACCGAGAAGCTCAGAACTTTACGATTATTCCAATAGGTTTGATCGTTTTTTATTTGCGATTGCTCGACATATCTGCAATTTGAATAATTTGCAGTTGATTGGAGGAAAAATAGTGACGAGCGATCGCTTAATGTTTGAGAAGAAAATAACGGCTACAATAACTCTGTGGTTACACCTACGTTTTCTGAAGCTGTTCATTGTTTTGTTCATTGCTGATGTTGAACTTGGACTGGTGAACCATGTAAAAAGATTTATTTTTCTTCTCTGCTTTTGGGGAAAGATATAGAATTTGGCAATATTTATTCCTTTCATGGAAGAAATAGAGGTCTACAAGGCCGGGGTTTAAATTTTCATTTTACAGATTCGGGCAGGCCCCGGCTTACGTTTGGTTATTTACATTACGATTTTTCATCCTTCTTAAGAAGAAGTCATCCAGATAAATTTCAATGAAAGCAAAATAATTTCTCTTCCCCAATCTATACTATCCACCCATTGTAAGAAAAACCATTGAAATTGTAACACGTAAAAATTGCATATTAAACCGTACAGAATCATTTAACTTACCAAAAATTATCGGTTGAGTTACTCCATGGTAGCAAGTTTGGAAATAAAAATCAAAGTAAAAGTAAAATAAAATAACGTGCGTAATCTGAGAGAGAAGGGGAAAAACGTGAATGGTGAAGTTTCAAACGATTGAATTTGCGATCATGCAACTGCAGAAAATTTTCCTTTGTCTTGAAAGAGGCTTCGGTGCAGCCGAAACATGTAGAAAGTTTATATAACTTTGTTACATTTTAAAACTTTGTTACTGCTTTTATAGTTTTTACTTACACAGTTTAGCAATTAATGAAGAGAATATGCAAAGTATGAAAGTGAAAAGTAAATAATAATCGTGATACTTTTTGTGAAAAGATTTTGATTAGAGTTAAAAAAAAATATATTTTATTTACTTTTTTTCTTTAATTAGATATCGATAATTTTTATTTTTTAATATAATTACATAAATTAGACATTTGGAATGTAAATTTCTGTTTGATTGTAACGAGTTAAGAAATGTTTGTTGCGGAACTGAAAGAAACAGTGCGAAAACTAATGAAAAAACAGAAGAAATTAACAAGATAGAAAGGGAATGATAATTTGATATTTTCGTGCAGATGTACAGGGATGCACGAAAACGTTCGAGTACCTCTCGGCTATGGATGTTAATTGCTGAAATTTGTTTTCCAATGTGTTATGAATTTTCTAAGTTGTTTACTTAGATATGTTTTTTCACCATTTCAAATGGTGAAGTTTCATTACAGTAATCTGGAAGTGTAGGAAAGTGTTGTATAATGTAAGCTTGACACATGATTTTTCTTTTTTGTTGTAGATGTTCGAGGCTTACCAGATCATTGCTTTTTATCTTTTCTACAATACTATAAATTTGAAACTCATTCAGGAAGCGCGAAAAATATCTATTTGGTGCCTGACACAAAACATTTTGCATTTTTTTGTATCAGTTTGAGGGCTTCGATTATGATATCAAACGGCATCGATAAAACGTTAATCACGCTAAGCGCCTTTTACAGAAGCATATCTTGAACGTCTGCTGCGAAATTTCTGCACAAACGTTTGTTATTCAAACTTAAGCCAATCATTAACCCTACCTAGGATCCCATTTGACTTGGAAAAAAAGGATTTATAAATTTATATGTGGAGAAAATGTGTGCACAATTTTAGGGACACTCTGTATTCAGTAACAAAATCAATTTAAAATGGAAAAATTTATTTATTTTAAGAAAGTCTATGCTTTTTAAATCCAATTTTATCAAAATGTATTTTCAACTTGAAGAAAAATCTATTTAAAGTTTAATACGTTGAAATCGAATCAATCGCATTTCGTGACTAGTTTTGCTTTTAGCTTAAAATTACTTTTTCTAAAAACAAAAATTTATAAGTGCGAAATGAAAGTCAACGAAAAAGATATTTTTTTTCCTGGAATCTCTAGCGTCTTTTGCTCTTCCTTCGATTTTATCTCTCAAAATGGATTAATTTTACCTTACTTTAATCCAATGCTTCTAAAATCCAAATAAAATCAAAAGTCATAGATGAAAAAGTTATTTTATATATATCCTCAGTAACGTATAAATTCAATAATAATAATAAACGCTGATTCGTTTTTATCATTATTTCGCCATTTGAAGATGAGAAAGTGAATTGTTATTGTTTTATGTTTTTGTTTTCTGTACATATTTCATGTTTTTACAATAACAAATAGAAGACACTTATCAATACAAATATTTTATAAAAATTCATTTTCACAGATATTTCTTTGATTGTGGGGATAGTCACAGTACCTCTTCTGATTTTCTGGAGTTTCAAACGATCGATGTTTAACAGATCGTTGCTTTTGGACATTTTCGACATTACCAACAAGTTTATATTTATTCTGGATTATATGGAATACCACTTCATACTGTGAATTATGTGTCTTTCTTAGTTCGCCAGTATCTCTAAATTCACTGATATATTAAATTTGTTTAGTGAAAACTTCTATAGGCATGCCATACTTTTTCCTAGACAGTGAATAAGTCTGATCCGTCGAAGCTCTCAGATGAGACACTCAATCACGTAGACTGAAGTTGAAAAGCTCTTCAACCCGAGTCTACCTGAGCGAGGAAGAAAATGTTAAAGACTTGCAACTCGGATCCCAATTTCGGAGCCCAAATCAATTTTTATATGGTAAATGCAATCGTTATAAAGGGGGACTCTGACAGTTTTTAACGAAGTCTCTCCATATTTTAGAATAACATAAAGTCCCAACAACCAAAACCCTTAAAACTCAGGCTTTAATTGTTGTAGTCTCGCCAAATTTTGTATGGTAAACGTAAATGGCATAAAGGGAAGACTCTGTCAGTTTTTTAATTTAAGCCCCATATAATATTGGAATAGAGTCAATATAAGGGCCTGATAACGTTAAACACTTGCGATTCGGATCCTAATTGTTGCAGCCCACTTAAATTTTGCATCGTACCCCCCCCCCCCCCCCCCCACACCTCTTATTTCAGTATTAAATATAGGATCACACTAACATAAAACACTATTCAAATTATCGTAGCCAATCCAAATTTTGTATGGTAAATATTATCGTTATAAGGGAGGACTCTGTCTGTTTTTTATTGAAGCTTACCATATTTTAGTATAATATAAATATAAGATCCCGACAAATTAAAACTGCTATAACTGGGTCAATAATTATCGTAGGTTCACAAAACGCTGTATGTTTAAACATCATACGGGACAATGATACAGGAGGATCTGTCTGTATTTTATCGAAGCCTTCCTAAATTTTACAATAACTTGAATTTAAAGGCCTGACAATTTTAAATCTTTATAACTCATAACCAAATTGCCGCAGTGAACCTAAAATTTGCGAGAAATCTGTGAAAATGAATTGTTTTAAAATATTTGTAATGCTACGAGTCTTCTATTTGATATTATAAAAGCATGTGAAAACAAAAACATTGGTATAAAAATTACAATTCACATTCTCTTATTTTGCTCTACACCATGGAGCACCGAAAATTTCAAAACGCTTACAGCTCGTGTTCTAATTGTCGCTGAGCGCCAAGATTTTGTGTGGTGAAATATCATGAGACAATGTTACATGGGATAATCAGAGACACCCCATGGGTGAGGAACTCTAATTTTAAATAGCTTATAACTTGAAACCAAATTGTCGCAGCACGCACTGATTTTGCATGGACAAAATTACACGTGGTTGTCGGGGACCCTCTCCATAAGACCCTCGAATTTTCGGATGCAACTTGCATTCTAATTGTTGCAACTAGATCATATTTAGTAAGGTAAAAAATCATGTGGCAATGTTGCATGTGCTGATGGAAAACTACCGATGGATGGGATCGAAAATTTTACTAAAAGTGCGTGCATTGTAGATCTGAAGCCTGCAAATGAAAGTAAATAATTTTATATGTTTATATATATAATGTTAATTTGTGTTTTACTCCTGATTTGTCGAAGTAAATCACCTATTACAATATTAATATTATTAATATGTAATATATATTACTTCAAATCGATTACGATTGCCAAAGAAGTTTTCACTTCGATTGCGCGGTCTTAAACACACATTTTTTCTGTACAATTTCTATATAAATTTTCGTTGTTCAATTGTAAATTAATATCAAACCATATGTAAGATGTCATTTTCCTTGAAAAAAGACGTTATATGTATCCTAGTGTCTAGTAGGAAACCAATATTGATTTAAATAGGTTAAATTGGGACTCAATATTCCGTCAGCATTCCTTTCAATGACAAAACTTCAATGCAAAACTAAGATTGGTTAAACGTTCTTTGACACTAGTACGGCGGAAAAATATTACCTACTGGAACGGTGGGAAGGGGTTATTTAGTCTCCTTGATGAAACCATACTGAAATAACAACGATAAAACAATTTTAAATGCCATACATTGGCAAAAATATGTAATTTACGTGTATTTCATAATTTATAGTTAATTTATATTTAATATTACTTGATAATTTAATGAATTTTTAAAGTACTGTAAATGTAACGCTTACAGGGCGATCAATTGGATCATACTACAACTACTCAAATAACTCATTAATTTGATATAAACATTAATTGGTTTCACAAATTAAAACTAATGCTAACTAAAATAAAACACAATTTATAATATAAAATTTTTTTTCGTTAATATTTCATAAATATATTTTTTCATATGTATATACATATTCAATATTTTCCAATATTTCAAAAACTATTTCGGAAAAGTCAAAAAATTTCAAACGATTTCTTCCAACCAAACAAAAGTAATCAACGGACAAAAGTGCTCAGGTGTCAAAATGACCCATACCGCTGTTCTAGTGTTAAAGGAAGTATACACATTTTCATCCAATTTATCAAAGTGTTTTTTCAGCTTGAAGAAAAATCCATTTAAAGTGTAATGTTTCGGAATAAGAGCTATCCTTTTTTTGCGATTTGCTTTGCTTTTACCCTAAAATTGCTTTTCTGTAAACAGTGCATTATAAAAACAAAATGAATTCGATGAAAAAGCTTTTTTTTAATTTTTATTGCTTCTTCAATGTTTGAAATCTCTTACTTTTTCATACATTTTATCATTCGAAATGGATTAATTTAACCCCTCGTTTAATTCATTTCTGTTCAAAACGAAACAAAAGTGAAAATCCTAGATGAAAGTGCATTTTTATTTATATATCTCTCAGTAACGTATAAATTCAATAACAACTATAACCGTTGATTCAATAATATCATAGAACTATTGTATTTTCCCCATTATATCATCAGGGGAAGATGAAAAAAGGAATTGTATTTTGTACATGAGAGACTTCAGTTAGACATATTATACTTTACAGACATTTTGCATTTTTCTTAGAACACTAGAGTTACATTTTTTATATTTATTTTATGTTTTATAAATAACAAACATATATGACTCTAAGTCGGAGTCTGTTTACCGAAAAGGCACAGAAAGCACGAGCTTCCGCTCTAGAATTTAAAAGAGACATCAAAATTACTACAATACTGGACTTCCAATTCCCATTATTATTTATTTTAGATTGCATTGTTTTTAACACTTTCCAACCTAGTTGAAAAGTGTTTATGACTTCGGTTTGTCTGCCATCTGCCGTCTGCCGTCTGTCCATGCTCTAACTCCCGTAAATATGCTCGGATTGTTCTGCAATTTTTATATATTATTGTCGTTATCTATAGCATGTTCCCTATTTCAACTGAAGTGTGTAGCTCTTATAGCTTTTTTACAGGGACACTAAAAAGAATTCCTTCACATTACGGTCTATGGGGAAAATCATTTGCGGTTTATTCTAATGATGTTACACAATTTCAAACACATTGTAATTGATATATATCACTAAAGTGTATTACAAGAAGCTTAATATGGAACAGGGTGTGCATAGCACTTATAGTTACTTTACAGGGACAGTCAAAACAAATCCGTTACATTACGTCTATGGAGAAAAATCGTTTGCGGTTTAATTAAATAAGGTTTCACTATTTTAAACGCACTGAAATTGATATATATCGCTGAGGTGCATTACAAAAGACTTACTACAGAATATTATGTGTATAGCAGTCATCGTTCATTTACAGGGACACACAAAAGAATTCTCTACTCTCTATTAACAATAATTCCTGGAAGTGCGTTTTAAGTTGCTGAACGCGATTTTAAATATAACTCACTTTTTGTCTATTACTTGGTGTGAATAAACTCTGTAGATCATATACAGGGTAGCACAAAAGTTCGCGAACACATTTTCGTTTATTGACAGAAACTCCAGATGGAGAATTTTAAACGCGTATTGCTACGCGTTTCCTAACTAAACTAAAATTTAGCATCCTATGTAGTATATATACAAATCTATAGATCATATACAGGGCTGAATAAACGGATATTTTTCCGAATATTGTATATGTTGGAAATATATGTTGGAAATTCCTGAAATTACGTTTTAAAAGATGTTATGCGTTTTCCAAATTGTTTACTTAGATGTTATCTTTCAGCTTATTAAACGGTAATGATTTGTAAAATTATTTTGGAAACGTTGGAAAGTGTTACATAATCTATGCTTGACGCAGCATTTTTCGTTCTTGTTTCCTTTTTGCACAAAGCTTGGTTAAAGAAAGAGAAAAATCATTGAACTTTAGGAAACTTGATTGAGAATCTGAACATGGTCAATACGCTGGTAATGAATTATATGTTATCTTGATGTTCTGGTTAGAAATAACTAGATATTGAAAATGCAACAACTGAAGTTTTTTTTAAGCCCAAAAGCACTGAAAATTGCAATAAAAAATATAAAAGATTAAATTTTAACCATTTTTTGTATTTGAAGGATTAATGCATGGCAATTCATTTGGAAAATAAAATCAAAAGAGTATGGACATCGAGGCATTTTTCTAATGAAATTCATTCTGAATGTCCCATTTTGGGACACTGCTGGCAGTATGTCACTAACAAGACTAAGAACGTTGGCTTGAAAGGCATCAATTGGTTCATTAGCACAAACCATTGATTTCGCCGAGCCACACAGAAAGTAAACAGGAGATGTTGACTCGCAAGTTCTTGGAGGCTAATTTAGATGGTCATTCCTCAAATTAAACGTAACGTCAAATTGTAATTTCAATGAATTTATCGTCACAGTCGGTGAATTTATCGTCACAGTCTGTGAATTTATCGTCACAGTCGGTGAATTTATCGTCACAGTCTGAAATCATTTTCAGGTGATAATGCCATGTACTGATCTTTCGAATAAAAAGTGTTTGGTATTTAATTACCTTTTGTGTTATTTCTTACAATTTTAATGTATATCGTGCACAAACATAGCTATCAGTATTGGAAAAATCTATAAAAATACAAAAGGAACTTCAAAATAAAAATCTGTTTAATAAACTGAATTCTGCTAAGCTACTCGTGGTAATAATATTTGTAGCATTGATAAATTTCCTTGTATGTAAAATTTAGAAAACTTTCCAAGAATAAAAGAAGTCTCAAAATTGTACTGTTTATTCTAACTTCTCATTTAAGAGGTTAATTAGGCCCTGTTCTGATAATTACATATTTTTAATGTCTAATAATATATTTTCATAAAGCGAATAGCAGTAAGCTCCTTCTCCGTCATAATATGCTACAAGAAATGCAGATCTGTATTCAGCATGGAGTGCCAATAACATTGTCTTCAGGTTGCTGCACTCAAACTTATTGGAACTATTAACAGAAGAGTGAATTTCAAAACTTCAAAATATCAACAAAAAGTTTCAACAAAGTTTGGATAAATTAAACCAATTGAAATAAAATATATCATTATATCCCTATATTATCGTAAGTTTATTGATTAATAATAAGCAAAATAACATTAAAAAAAGTCCTTCCGGCCTGTACCGGGAGGAAAGGGTAGCTTTCCTATATCTTCGTTTTAAAATTTTAGCTAATGTTACACGAAAACAGCAAGTTAAAATGCAAAGAAACGTTTACAAAAGATTCGTTAATACTGATCTTGAATAAGAAATTCGCCAAATTATTGAGCAATAGCCAAATTGGCTTCATTTATAAAGACTTATTTTGGTCGCCAAATTTGGCGATATTTCGCCAAATGTCGCCCATTTTGTCGCCAATTTTTCCAATTTTGGCGCATATGTTGCCAATTTTGGCGCTAACGGATATGAATATATAGTTTTATGCGTATGATTGGGAAAATTATTACAACAATGAAAGAAAATAATTTGCAAGCAATGGCGTTAATGTGATGTTTTGTTTCAAAATGTCAGCCACCCTAGAATTTCAAACTGCTTGTATCAAGGCCTAACACGTAATTAAAAAATAAATTTGAATTTTTAATTTTTTTGTATATTTATTTTAGTTTTAAATTTTTTAATGGCTGCCATCTTGAAACAAAATGGCGGACCAAGCTGGCCAACGAACTCGGTCGAGACATTGGTGAGCTTAATACACACAATTAGTTTCATCAAAATCGATTTATAAATACGAGCGTTATCGTATGGTCAGATATATATATATATATATATATATATATAACCATAAATGAAACATTATCATAACACCAACTTAAACCATGAAATAATTAAGTATGTAATAATTAGTTGACAATGAAAGATTCCCCAACACACTTAATATGGAATCAAAAAACATTGAAAAAATAAGAAATTAAATAAAAATTGAATCAATGGAATTAAATGAATTAAATGAAATGAAATTTGTGGTATTTAGACAGAATTATCAAGTCCCAATATATATATATATATATATATATATATATATATATATATATAAATCAACATTTGAGCGGAGGGTGGTTTTGAGGTCTGGGGGTCATGATCGGTGAAAATATATCGAAATTTTCCGGAACTACTTTCCTCCGAACGGCTGCAATAGGTAGCTTTATACTTTTAGGTAGCTTTCAATACAAAAAAGTATAAAGCTACCTATTGAAGCCGTTCGGAGGAAAGCAATTCCAGAAAATTTTGGTATATTTTCACCGATCTTGACCCCCAGACCCCAAAACCACCCTCCGTTCAAATGTTGATTTATATTTATATATATATCTGACCTATGTCATATGATAACACTCGTATTTATAAATCAATTTGGATGAAACTAATTGTGTGTATTAAGCTCACCAATGTCTCGACCGAGTTCGTTGGCCAGCTTGGTCCACCATCTTGTTTCAAGATGGCGGCCACTTAAAGATTTAAAACTAAAATAAATTTACAAAAAAGTTAAAAATTCAAGCTTATTTTTTGCTTACGTGTTAGGCCTTGGTACAAGGATTATGGAGCATTTTTTGTTTTACATCTATCTTAAAAAATGGCTGAGATAGAGCAGTTTGAAATTCTTGGGTGGCTGACATTTTGAACACATTACAAGACAGCACATTGTAAAAAAAGTCCTTCCGGCCTGTACCGGGAGGAAAAGGTAGCTTTCCTATATCTTCGTTTTAAAATTTTAGCTATTGTTACACGAAAACAGCAAGCTAAAATGGAAAAAAAACGTTTACAAAAGATTCGCTAATACTGAATTAGAATAAGAAACTCGCCAAATTATTGAGCTATAGCCAAATTGGCTTCATTTATGAAGACTTATTTTGGTCGCCAAATGTCGCCAATTTTGGCGAGAATTTGGCGCTAATAATTTTATTCGTATGATTGGGAAAATTATTACAACAATGAAAGAAAATAATTTGCGAGTAATCGCGTTAATGTGCTGTTTTGATTCAAAATATGTCAGCCACCCTAGAATTTCAAACTCCTCTATCTCAGCCATTTTTAAGATAGCGGTAAACCAAAAAATGCTCTGGAATCCTCGTATCAAGGCCTAACACTTAATTAAAAAATAAATTTGAATTTTTAACTTTTTTGTATATTTAGTTTAGTTTTAAATTTTTAAGTGGCCGCCATCTTGAAACAAAATGGCGGACCAAGCTGACCAACGAACTCGGTCGAGACATTGGTGAGCTTAATACACACAATTAGTTTCATCAAAATTGATTTATAAATACGAGCGTTATCGTATGACATAGCTCAGATATATATATATATATATATATGGAGATATATATATATATATATATATACATATATATAAATCATCATTTGAACGGAGGGTGGTTTTGGGGTCTGGGGGTCATGATCGGTGAAAATATATCGAAATTTTCCGGAACTGCTTTCCTCCGAACGGCTGCAATAGGTAGCTTTATACTTTTTTGTATTGAAAGCTACCTAAAACAACGATTAATTTATGAGTTTTAGTGAACGTGATTTCTTGCAAATTATTTTCTGTCATTGTTGTAATCATTTTCCCAATCATACGCATAAAACTATACATTCATATCAGTTAGCGCCAAATTCTCGCCAAACTTGGCGACATTTGGCGAAATATCGCCGAATTTGGCGACCAAAATAAGTCTTCATAAATGAAGCCAACTTGGCTATAGCTCAGTAATTTGGCGAATTTCTTAATCAAATTCAGTATTAACGAATCTTTTGTAAACGGTTTCTTTGCATTTTAGCTTGCTGTTTTCGAGTAACATTAGCTAAAATTTTAAAACAATGATATCGGAAAGCTACCTTTTCCTCCCGGTATAGGCCGGAAGGACTTTTTAGTATTGAAAGCTACCTAATAATGTGTTACCATATGTCAAGATCAAAAATGCAAGATTATTTGAGAATGTGATCTTCAAGCATTTGTTTTTATTTAAACCATTGATGAAAAAAAATAAATTTGAAATGAGTTTGACAGGCAGTATTGGACAAATAATGATTTTGTTTCAGAATGGAAATGCAGACAAATTTTCTTTGTTCAAATGTAAGGCAGTCATTAACCACACAGAAAAAAATAAAACCCAATTTGGGGCGAAAGATTCTTATGTATGTACCCAAATTGGGCCATGCTTGTTTTGGTTACCACTGTGTATCCATTTTGGGCACTGTTAAATACCCATTTTCAATTATATTTTTTTGAAAATGGGTATTTAACAGTGCCCAAAATGGATACACAGTGGTAACCAAAACAGGCATGGCCCATTTTGGGTACATACCTAAGAATCTTTCGACCCAAATTGGGTTTCATTTTTTTCTGTGCCTATTTAAGATCACATTTCACTTCAGAGAGAAAATACCTCATAAAATTATAGTTGGATAAAACGTGTGCAAAAGTTTTTGAGGGACTCTGCATTCAAGAATGTAATCAACTATAATAGAATAAAACTATGTTATTTAGAAAAAAATACATTTTTCAATCCAATTTTATAACAATATTTGTTTTTCTGTTGAAAGAAAAATCACTTTAAAATTTAATACATTGAAAGTTGAAAATAGGAATAATCCTATTGTATAATTTGTTTTGCTTTTGGCATAAAGTTTTTATATTTTTCTATGAACAATGCTTCATAAGTGCAAAACGAGTGTCGATGTTCCTTCAAATTTATCATTCGTATTCGAAATGAATGTCGACGAAATAGTTTTGATTTTTTTTTTCTTTTGTCTAAGCATCTCGATTCTCTTGCGTTTCCTTCAATTTTATCATTGGAAATGGAATAATTTTACCCTCAATTTAATCCAATGCTACTAAAAGCGAAGTAAAATCAAAAGTCTATATTAAAAAGTTTTTTTATTTATTTTGTTTCGTTTAATGCACAAATCCAATAACAGTTATAAAAATTGAGTAATTTTTATGATGGAACTATTCCATTTTTCCGTTGTTTCATCATTCCAAGACAAGAATGTGAGCTGTAAATGTTACACCAGAGATTGTTGTACTCGTAAAATACCAAAATTTTTCAGTATTTATTTCACGTTTTTAACACTTTCCAACATAGTTGAAAAGTATTTATGCATTCGGTTTGTCTGTCTGTCCGTGCTCTAACTCGCGTAAATATATACGGATTGTCATGCAGTAGATATATGTTATTGAGGTTTGCTATATGAAGTTTGTAGCACTTATATTTTTTTACAGGGGCACTCAAAAGAATTCCTTTACAATACGGTCTATGGGGAAACATTATTTGGGGCTTATTTTATTGATGTTACACAATTTCAAACATATTGAAATTTATATATATCTCTGCGTTGCACTACAAGAGGCTTTCTGTATAATATGATGTGCATAGTACTTATAGTTCCTTTACAGGTCACTCAAAACAATTCTGTTACATTACTTTATATGGAGAAAAATCGGTTGCGGTTCATTTTTGTAATGTTTCACTATTTGAAACATATTGAAATTGATATTTATCACTAAGGTGCATTATACAAGAGGCTTTCTATATAATAATGTGTGTATAGCATTCATCGTTCATTTACAGGGACACATAAAAGAATTCGGTGCTGTCTGATAACAATAATTGCTTGAAGTGCGTTTTCAGTTGATGAGCACTTTTCTATATTTAATTCATTTTTTGAATGTTACATGGTGTGTATAAATTCTATAGATAAGATACATGGCAGTACAAAAGTTCTCGAGTACATTTCCGTTTATTGACGGAAATTCCAGAAGGGGAATTTTAAACTGTGCTAAGCATTTCCTTACTGAACTCTTATTAAGCATTCTCCAAACTATACTTACAAAACTATAGATCATATACAGGGATGCACAAAATAATTAGGATATTTTCCCGAATATTGTTGGTAATTCCTGAAATTGTGTTTTTAAATACGTTATGCCTTTCACCTTATTAAACGCTAAAGATTTGTAAAATTATTTTGGAAGTGTTGGAAAGTGCTACATAATCTATGCTTGACGCATGCTATTTCGTTCTTGTTATAGTAACGAAAAGATCCGACCCGGGATTCTCGGATTACAGAATATCAGTGAAAACCATTTTTTTTAATATATATTGTAAAGAATTCCGAATTTCACGTTGTAATATTTAAATGGTAGCGACAACGCAAAACTCAATCGTCAAATCAGAAATGATATTTTATTTCTGTCGTAAATTAACATTAAAATATTGTTACACACTTATATATAGTAGGTCCGTTTATCTTTGTAATTGACACGTAGAATCAGTTCAAGGTGATAAAAGTCTCTGCCATCACAGGTTTCTCACTCGGCTAGCGATTAGAACTCAATGCAGTTTTAAGAGTGGTGACAGGGTGTCACTTTAGCGGTTTTCTCTCGAACGGTAAGATGAAACTATTTCACAATAGAGACTGGCTGTCTCGGATATTTCCTCCCTTCGCTGGTGTTCATCGAGTCTCAGCCCCGGACTTGGTGTCCAGCACGATGATTTCAATAACACTCCCGGGAGATGATTCTCCACTCTAGAAGGTCTTAAGATCCGACCTTCTCAGTTGATCTCTAACATCCAACTCCCTGCCCCAGCCTGCTTTTCGCTGCTCCGGAGGGAAGGGGGGAAGGGGGTTTTTGGGCGTTTTCCGGTTTCTCAAGGCCCAATAAACTCCGTTCCTCTACTCTCATTGGGAAATAAGAATTTTCACTTGGCGCCTCGTTGCCAATTTGTGTCTTCTCGCGAACTAGGGGCATATCCTCGTTTCATTGTCTCTGTAGAAAAATCATATCGATCACCTTCCCACTGAACCAAATTCTGCACGTCAATTTTCCTTTGAGCGGCCTAGACACTGCGTCGCGACTTGGTCGTAGGAAAAACCTTTCCCAGGCGTGAGAAAATAGTCTGGGATGGAAAGCTTCATTCAATATTCCCACATAATTTAATGAAGTCTTTACAATATATATATATTTTTTAAATATATTTTTTTAGATTGCCCACTAACGGCAAAAAGCATTTTTATATGAAAATTATTAATAATGTATTTAAATAGAGTTTTGAAATGTGTTAAAAGTGATACTTACGTATTAGCCACATGCCAGGCGTTAATAACTGAAGAAGTTGTCAAAGATATTGATATTAATAGCAGCCATTTTTATTCTGATAATTTCAGTGGTTTAAGTTCATAGTTTGATTAAATGTGTGATAAATTTGTTTTTTATTTACTGTAGAACTCCAATTATCCGAATTCCAACTATCCAAATCGCTTTCAAAATTTCAGAAAAAACAAATGAAGACGGAAACGTACTGCGATTCCCAAAATAATAATTCTGGCTACGCGCGCTACTGTCTTTCCCGCTGCGAAGACGCTGGGTTTCAAATTCTAAATGATGATGAACGCATTAAAAGTGTGAGAGAAGAAAGTGTTGAGGAAGAAGATGACCTTAATGTCGAAGTTGAAGCATACACGGGACCATCAGCTAGGGAGGAATTTGCCGGCCTTGAAACTGCGTTGAAGTGGATGGAGCGTCAGCCCGAGTGTGACCACGTGCAATTTCTGACTGTCAAGCGGATGCGCGACTTGGCTCCCCGAAAACAGACGAAGACTGTCAAACAGCTTATTTTGACCGAGATGTCCAGCAAGTAATGACTTTCATTTACAGTACGGTACGTACATACTGTTCTAATGTACAGCACTTGTAAATACGCGTAACATGTAATAGTGTTGCCTTTTCATTTAATTAATTAAAGCTCTTTTTCTTTAAAAATAATTTTTTTCTCGCATTTTCAACATGCATACAGTAATTAATTAAAATATACCCCATTTTTGGAAAAAAAATCCAATTATCCAAATTTTTAATTATCCGAATAGGGTCCGGTCCCAATTGATTCGGATAGTTGAAGTTCTACTGTATATTATATTATTATTTTATTTATCGATGCATGAAGTTTTAATTTCGTTACAGTACCTTAGCCGGAAACAAATGCTGAACTATTTATATTGTTTGAAGTGGAAAATAATTATTATTTTATAATCGGGATGCACGCGATAGAGTTCAAAAGATGCTTTAAAATTATTTTTAAAACCATAAAAAATCATTTAATTGAGATAAAGTTTCTAAACAAATTGCATTTGAACATTTTTTTTCTTTCCTATTCGACGGTGTAAATTTGAAATTGTGAGATGTTTAGAAGTTTAAAAAAATTTCAGTAAATGCGAAATTTATTGGTCAGGTGTTGCCACCTTCTTCATTACATCAGAGTTACTCACGAGAATGTTTTTGCTTTATAATATTGATGCATATATACAAGAGTCTGATCATTGTATTTTTTTTTTTAAATTCTAATAAAGTACGTAGCTATATTTCTTTAATTTCTGAAGTTCTTTGTGTAATATTTTTGTATAATTCAAATAAGAATAACTTCACACCCAATGTATGTTGCCATACATCAAGATCTTTATTCAATGCAGAATAATGATAAAATAATTTTTAAGTTTTTGTACTCGAAATTATTGGAATTATTCGTAGAAAATTGAACTTAAAGTACCAAAGAAAAGTTCGACAATGTTTCTATAACTTATACTAACTTTTAATGGAATATTTCAAATTAAATAGTTCAATATATCTTCAGGCGTTTACTAACGGAAACTAGTATTTCATAGAAAGCAAATAACAATAAGGATACTATCTTGCAATTAACCAAAAATAAAAATAGACGATTACTTGGGAATGTGATTGTCTTCCAGTATATATTTTGAAGTTTAAATAACTACTCATAAAAATTTTTAATTTTAAATAATTTTTTCAAACGAAGTGTTAGGCTATTGATTTTGTAGCTTTTGTTTGATATTGTAGACTTTGTTTTGATATCGAAATGTC
The DNA here is from genome assembly GCA_963931845.1 of Maratus michaelseni. Lineage (NCBI taxonomy): Eukaryota > Metazoa > Arthropoda > Arachnida > Araneae > Salticidae > Maratus > Maratus michaelseni. Next base: position 131,208,918 of record OZ007596.1, on the reverse strand, counting down.
ATTTTCTTAAATATTCTCTGAAATTTATATGTTAGAAACTTTTTATCAAGTCCAAAGAAATTTCATTGTGATATTCTAAATGGGAAGTCCAAAAATAAAAACAAGAGATAGGGATTGTTATCCCGTGAGACAGAGATGTGTTCAAGCTTCTAAGCCACAGATCTTGGAATCGAATCTCAGAGATGCTGATGCTACTTCAGCATGCAAATTGCATTACACAAAATTATGCATAATAATATTTGTTTTGAACTGTTAGTTCTCAGTCGAGAATAAATCTTCGTTTAATACAAGAACAGAAGCAGGTCGTATAGGAAAGCTCTTCACCTATTTCGAGATAATATAAATACGTTTGTCACACTTTTTGAGATTTTTTTTAATTGAACGGAAAAATGTGTAAAAATTAAGACAATTTCATTTTGTGGCAATTTTTTTTTATTTTTTCAATTGTAAAAGTACCTTTTTCTTCAGATAAAGGTGCGAAATGTACGCCAGAGCGAACTGCTTTGCGCAAGCGTTCTTCTGATAAACGTTTTTCTGCTTAACTGGCCCATATTCCACTGCCTTCATCTATTTTCGGTTGTCTTATTCAACTTTACATAGTAAGCATTTGCGGAAACTTTTTCTGATATAGCAGAAAATTCAATGTAAAATTAGGAAACATTAGGTTTCTGAGGTTTACGGCAAATTGTCTGAAGTAAAACGTCCCATTGTTGGCCATAATTAAAAAAAAAGAAAAAAAAAAGATTTTCTTTGTTGTTGTTGTTGTTGTTGTTGGAAATTATTGGTTTTTGATTGGTTATTCTGCTAAAAGTTCCTTTAGACAAGGAATTTTTTTCCATAATTATTGACAACTATGAGGTTACATTAAATTTTCGTAAACGTTTCTTGTACATCGGAAAACGTTTCCAGAAGTGTCACAGGACATCACTCTTGCTAAATTGGAATTATCGACAGTCAAAAATCTTAAAGAAAATACTATTCCGATGTGTGTAGAGGTGTTTATTTTTCAGTACCGCTATTTTCATTTAGTAATCTTTTATATTTTTTAATCGGAAATATAGATTTTCAGAAACGAATAAATTCAATAACAGTTATAAAAATTCATTCACTTTTATAATAAAAATATTTCATGTTTTCATTATTTATCAGACGAAGAAGAATAAAATACTGGTATTCTCGCTAAAGATTATTTTCTCCTTAGAACACCATGCTTCCGTTTTCTTAAAGTTATTTCTTATATTTATACCGACAATACAATCACGGGAAATTGATCACTGCGCTAACATTCAATTAAAAACAGGAACTTATAAAGGAAAAAGGCTTCTTTATTTTGGGGAAGTAAACAAGTTTTTTACTTATCTTATGAATTGTTTCAATATAAAAAGAAAACAAATGCCCTAAAAAGAATAGAAATATGATTTTGAGTTTATCTTCTTTTTATTAAAATAATTTCTCTTCAGACATAAATAATAAAAACACGTCGTAAAAAGGAAAAGAAGAAGCTTTGTTTCTCTGTGATGTGGCTTCTCATGTTTTTTATACATTTTAAACATTATGAATAGATTAATTTTATCTCCAATTAAATTTCTGCAGCTAAAAGTAAACTAAAAATCTAATTCTTAATTGCGAATTATAATTTTATTAACATTTTCCAACATAGTTGAAAACTGTTTATAAATTCCGTTTGTCTGTCTGCCTGTCTGTCCGTGCTTTGACTCTCGTAAATGTACGCGGATTGCAATCAAATTTTTAAATGTTATTGATGTTCGCTATAGAATATTTGGTATTGGAAATGAACAATGTAGCATTAATCGCTCGTTTACAGGGGCACACAAAAGAAGTCAAATATTTTATGATCCGGTCGTTTCCGATGTATTTTAATCATGTTACATACGTCAAATATAATACAATCAAATAACGATTACAATCAAATAAATATTAATTTTAAAATTTGATCAAATTTATCAAAAAATTATTAATGAATTATGTAATATCTATCTGTCTGACTTATAACTCATTAACAGCTTTATAATAAATTTGATCAAATTTTAAAATTAATATTTATTTGATTATAATCGTTATTTTATTAATAACGCTTTCAGTTATAACTTTACACATTTGTAACTTAAATTGTGTTATTAAAAGAAATTTTGCGTTGTAATTTGCAAATATATAATAATATTTTTCTCTATGTTCTTAAATCAAAAGTTATGAGGTAAGGAAACCGAGACAATAACTTATGGACACCCTGTATTTAACTTTTTATTCCACAAATAGGATTTATAGAATTGTGTTCTTTATACCACTGCATGTTTCTTATCTTGCACCTTAAAGTTTTCAATTTTGTCTAGCCCTTTTTGTCTACTCATTTAATGGTTTTATAATAAAGATACAAACACAAGAAGCTGAAAATTACAAATTTGTGATTGGAATGAAGTATGTACTTTAATCATTTTGATTAATATTTGTTTTAATTTAGAAATGTATATCATAGAAAACAACTATCTGTAGGGAGAATATACTACAGCAAATCAAAAATTTAAATTAAAGACGGGGTCAATATGTATAAATTTATTCATGGAAATTTGAAATGTTTAAAATTGAAAACACAGTAGCCCCCCCCCCCCCTATCCAAAATAAATAAGTAAATAATAATAATAAATAAAAGACAATACCCAACACATTTTAATCTCCAAATTGTCACAGAAAAAAAACGCAAATAGCCATTCAACTGGTAATTATATCTTTTTTATTTTATGTTTTTGTGTTAAAAATTAAGCTTAGTAGGAGAAAGGAGATTGAAATTGTTTGACGTCATATGTTGATTGTTCGGTACATTTTACCTTCGGATACCAAACGAAAAGTCATTCGGTCAAGTAGTTTAGTAATTATGAAGGTTTAAAGTTTGTAACTCCCGATGTTAAATTTATTTGTAATCGTAGCAAAACTTATTGTAGTGCGGATAGTTTTTAATAATAACTCAAAAATTACGTAGAGGAATATGCTGTAATTTTGGCTCCGCATATTTTAAGCTTGTAGAAATCAATTTCTGTTTTAAAAAATATAAGTTACAATTCATAATTTTTTAGAAAGGATATATTTTATGTTTAAACTGTACTTAGTGCACATTTTTATATTAAACGCAAGCGCCATTTCATATTCCATATTTCTAGCCCTAATAGTTTCATAGAAATCGTAATTATCGAACATTTTTCTTTCTTGCATCGGGCGCAAGAGAAAATCAAGAGAATATGGATGTGTAAAAATTTCAATAAAATGTTAATTTTACTTCATCTGCATTACCAAAATGATATCAAATAACTAATTTTCATCTAACAAAACAACAGTCAATTTCTTTTATCTTCGCAATGTCGTTTTTTAGTTAATGATTTAATACGTTTTTCCCCAACCTAGGGTTAAAATCTACAGCTGATGTCAGTACTTCGTTTTGTTATATGGTTATTAAAGTCTGAAATGAGAACTTATATTAGAAATTCAACTTATGGAATTTCCCCAGCGTATACATACGAGTGACATATATGCTAAAAACGGGATCATACTTGAAACATATTATTGTTTGCTACGAATCGGATTAAACCCGACTTGAGCCCCCAGAAATTGCATTTAAAGAAAATCCGAAACCCTTACCGTAACCGACACAGGAATTCAAATGAAAGAAAATTAATCCATCTTTTAATGCAATTATAAAAAAAGTTATTTAAAATCATATCTCTAGTGTCAATTTCACCTTTATTTGGATATATATGTGTAGAAATATATATATATATACCGGGTGTCCTAAAAAGGACTGACTGATTTTAAAATTCAATAACTTCCAAACGGTGACAGATATTTAAAAAATTCTTGCAGGAGAGTGATGTACGATGTCAGGAGTTTTTTTACTGCGATTCCCGGTTTTAGTTTGAATTTTCATCAATAGATGGCGCTGAGAGCAATAGGCACTCAGTCGAGACCAAAACTGAAATCAGGAGGTTACATGTATGGAGTGGGTCTCTTTCACCAATACAATTTTTGTTAGGGCACGATTCTGAACTGAGACGGTATGACTTCAATATTGTAGGCAGGGAGAGTCAGAGCAACAATAGGAAAAAGTATTGTTTCCACGAAAACGACTTCTACCAAATAGAAATGTGTAACGACAATGTTCAAAATATCAATTTTTTTAAAACTTGTTACATTCCAAGAAGGATAAGGTCTTTTAAAAATGAGTGTCTTCTTTATTCATCAATTTTTTTTTCTTTCTAAGACTTTCCAGCACAATTGAAAAGTGTTTATGCACTTGGTTTATCGGACGGTCTCACCATGCTCTAACTTGTGTAAATATATTCAAATTGCCATGTATGTATCTGATATAGTATATTGAGGTTTACCATGGAGTG